>JBBMKE010000011.1:19692290-19712239 GCA_037834125.1 Lippia alba | reverse complement strand
TTTTTTGTGTCAATGTGCCATAACAAAAGTCCACTTCTTTCAAGACTTACATTATCTAAAATGAATAAAACAACTAAGAGAGACAATATATTTCGCTTCTAAATTATCGAACTGTGTCCGAATAAATAAAAATTCAAGTCAAAACAAGCTTTCACGGTTAACAAACGCGGAATAACTGTAGCAGAAAAATATATATAATTATATTTGTGTAGTAAATAACAAAAAAATTTATCTGTTTTGAAACACTGTACGAAATTCAAGAAAAAATATAAGTATAATATTGGAGTAGAATATAAGTATAATATTGGATTAATACACAATATTATATTAGTGTACTAAATAACAAAAGAGTTTATCTGCTTTGAAATACTATACAAAATTAAATAAAAAATATAATTATAATATTGTGTTAGTACACGATACCTGTAGCTTTGCATTTCAAATAAACGGAACCACTGTGTTTATCCATATTTATTCTTAATTTATAATCTTGCCCAAACGAAAAATATGCGAATTTCTCGCATATAAAAACTCGTTAATTTCCATATTTAAAAATTCTGCATATAAAAACTCGTTAATTTCCCTATTTAAAAATTCTTTAATTCCGATAATTTTTAAAAGCGGAAATACTATTCCAAAAAATTCACTGCAGAATTACGGTGTACGAACAGTTTTTTCGCTTTTCTTGAAAGCATAAGACTGAAAAATTAATTAAAAAATAATAATTTTTTGGGATTCCTCTTTTGTGATGAGCGAAAAACACTATACTTACACTATCCAAAAAAAAATACACCATAAATATAATATATGAAAAAAGGGCTCCAAAATTAGAAAATCACCCCACATTTCCAACTTTATCCAATTTTTGGTCAAATCCCACTGGACAAATTCATGATCTGTATGTATTGTCAAGGAACAGATGAATCAAAAGACATTTTGAAGTGCAACTGATACTATTCAGAAAGGTCGTTGAAATTTGAAACGATTAAGCTGCCCAACTTTATCCAATTTTTGGTCAAATTCCACACTTAAAACGTAGCTGTTTCCGAGAAATTCATGATCTAAATATTATCAAAAGGAAGAGATGAACAAACAAATATTTTGAAGTGCAAATCTGATATTATTCAGAAAGGTAGTTGATAATTGATGAAATTCGAAACGATTAAGTACCAAACCTCACACATAATCACCACCTCTCTAACCCTAGAACACAACAAGAGAAATCAGAACCACCTCTCGTACTCCAACCTAGACCACCACACCGCACAGAAACACGAAAAGTAAAATCCAGATAAAAAGCAGTAAAATTAGATCACAGATCACCATCAGATCTATAGCACAAACAGATCATCATCTCAGATCTAGCAGAGCTGACCGCAGTCCGCGATCACCACCGGCTTCGAGGTCCTCCCGCTGCCGGATCCGACCTTCTCGATCGCCTTCACGACGTCGTACCCCTCAACAACCTGACCAAACACCACGTGCTTCCCATCAAGCCACTCCGTCTTCGCGGTGCAGATGAAGAACTGCGATCCGTTAGTCCCCGGCCCGGCGTTCGCCATGGACAGCACTCCCGGTCCGGTGTGCTTCTTAATGAAGTTCTCGTCCTTGAACTTCGAGCCGTAGATCGACTCGCCGCCGGTGCCGTTCCCGGCGGTGAAATCGCCGCCCTGGCACATGAAGTTCGGGATCACCCTGTGGAACGAGGAGCCTTTGTAGTGGAGCGGCTTGCCGCATTTCCCGACGCCTTTCTCGCCGGTGCAGAGAGCGCGGAAGTTCTCCGCCGTGTTGGGGACGACGTCGGCGTAGAGCTCCATCACGATTCTGCCGGCGGGTTGGCCGCCGACGGACATGTCGAAGAAAACCTTAGGGTTTGCTGCCATTGTTGGAGTTTTCTCTGAATTTTGGGGATTAATTTGCTTACTGAGATTTTTTGCGAGTACTTAGGATTCCGAGCTGATTGGGGGAGGTTTATATAGGGGATTATCCGTGAGAGGGGAAATCTGGGCCGTTGGATGGGGACACGTGGCGAGATCTTGGAAGGGGTGTTAATGGGGAAGTAACTATGGTTGGACTTTGGTTGACTGGGGTTAAGGAGTGGTGAAGGGTTTCACGTGGGTATATGCTGTGAGTATCCGTTGGGTTGGTTAGGTCTCGTTTTTTAAATGGGTTTTCAAACGGGTGAAGAGTGTGACCCGTTTTGTGGGGTAGGGTTGACTAACTGTGTCTGCTAGCTTCTAATGTCTTTTTAAGTATTTTTATTTAATTGTATATAAATATATATGTTCTCTTTTAAGATATAAATAATCAATAATAACCGTGAATTAGCTAATCAATTTCTTGGTATGTTTTTCGGAAAATGTTGAAATAATCATAATGTTTCGACCCTTTTTCCTAAACACCCAAATTTGTATTGACCAACCCCACTTCTCACACTTATTTAAAGAAAAATATTGCTTAGGCTTTTTTTTTTTAATTTCTTTTCTACATCTTGTTTACTCGATTAATTAAACTACAAGTAAAACTCTCTTTAAAAATTATTTTAATAAGAAGTTTTTAATTTTTTAAAGAATCAATTGAAATCCACCACTTGTTATCTAACCAATCATCACTATATCAAGATGAGGTAAAATCTATGCAATCTAACCATCCATCCAAAAAAATAATTAGATCAATATCCATCTCTTCTCACTTCCTCACTATTTCAAAAATTAAAGGGTACGTTACCAAAAAGAACTAAGGTTTCGCTAGAACCCAACTATGAGAAATACCCTTTGCCTTCATTAATTGGATTTACGTTGTATAGTATCTCATCCACATACGTTAGTTCATTTATAAAAGGATCATCAAGATTGCCTACTTTAATCTAGCTTGATTGTGTGAAGGATGTCGGCAACGACAAAAGAGTAGTAAAATCGTGTTACCATAACTACGACTTTTGTTCCTCGGATCATGATAGGTTAAAAAAAGTTCAAAACCTAGAACACGATTTCTCGTTTTCCTTATAAAATAGATATGATTGGTTAAGGATCCTACTAAAATATAGTGTACATATATAAGACCATGAATATTACAACATATACAAAAATTACAACTTCACATATCTCAAAATAGGGCCTCCTGCTGTACTAACTCAGGATACACAAATGATACAATTTGCTTCAAGTTTGTCAATGGCTCTTTTAAGAAGACAATGCCCTCAGTTGCTGCACAAACAAGCAAACAAGTGATTATTTATTTCCAAATTAAAACCCGATCTATCAATTATGTTTCGAATTAGAACGATAAAACCAGTATAATAAAGGGACGAGAAAATAGTTTACCTCTTATAAGCAGCCGGAGGTCCTTGGAGAACGTCTCGACATGGCCTGATACAGGCCTTATTCCGCAAATTTGTATGACACAAAACTCCAAGTACAATGCCATGATTATGACTTGTAATAATAAGAGACAGATCTCCTGTATATCTGGATCAACCTGTTTCGTCTTGTTGGCTTCACACAATTCGGTGATGATAACCATCCCTTGATCCTAATGTCCAAAAATAACGAGCAGTTAAAAAATGGTTACAAGCAAGAAGTTAGACAAAAAGATGATCCAAACTTATTCTCTCTCAATTTATGCACGCACAGACGCAAGATGTTAGATTGAAGTCTGAACTAAATGTGTGTGCACGAAGTTTCTTGTATCTATCTCATCGTACCTTTCTCTGTGTATGTGTGTGTGGGAGAGAGAGAGAGAGAGAGAGAGAGAGAGAGAGAGCTTGATTTACCTGCAATCCATGCAATATATTAGGCATTGGCAGCTCGGGAAAATGTGCAAGATCAATAAATCCTACTTCCTCAGCTTTTCTGGCAGCACATTCAGCTTGTATGCACAAGAACTTCAAGAGAAGAAAAGCAATCTTGTATATTTCAATAGCAATTAAATCCGACAAATGTGTATGCGCAGATAAATCAGCATTTTTATCGTTCGACTGATATTTGAGCACAAGAGCAGTTGTTCTAGAAGACAACGATGCAAATTTAGGATTCAACTTGCAACCGAGTGAAGACAGTGCAAACCAGCCATTTCTACTGTTCACAAACGAGGGCTTTTTATACCACTCAAATTCTTCTTTAAGCACAGGATGGCATAACAGAGGAGCGTCTCTCCCAAGTGATTCTCCAGGACGTTGAGATGCCCTGCTTATGAAGGCTAAGAAATGAATACTTTTTTCCCTCAGCTGTGACTCCATACTTTGCAAGATTTTCTTCCACGAGCTCCAGTGTGTTGCTAAAACACAAATTAGAGCCAAAGTGTTTTCTGTTTCCTTGAGCTCAGTTAAGGAAACATTTGATTTCAAGGCACGAGCTCTTTTGTTCTCATGACCTTCGGGTGGAAAATCTGGTGCACTTAGGTAATATGATATTAAAGGAGCTTTCTCGACCAATATGCAAGCCATCACATAATCCACGATACCAACAGAAGAAGAAGTGTCTCTGAGAGAGTGAATAATTGCTGTAAGTACAGCCAGGCTGAGTCCCCAAATGAGTTGAGATTTCTCTGTTTTGTCAGATATGATGGAGAATATTCTCTCACTCTGGATCACGGCGCCTTCAGAAAAGTCGGACAATAACGTTCTTAGAGATGCAAGAATACCAGCATTGACAAGCATTTCAGCACCCTGTCTCACACGTGCAAGGTTTAAAAGAAATTTCAACGTCACACAGACGGTTTCAGAATCTTGTAGCTTCTGAATAACATGCTGCAAGACGAGATATTTCTGTATAACGGGAAACCATGTCCCTGGTGTAGAAAAGCTTTTCAGGATTAAATCAATAGCAGCCAAGGAGAGGGTAGAATGGTCAGGGTGCTGGATGAAGTTACAAAGAAGAGGTAATAAACCCAAACTTGATTCAGCTAATTGGGAATCTTTGCACTCAACTGAATTGAGTATTAACATAAGGAAAAATTTCAAAGCTTTTCCAATGGAAGGGGATGGCCTACAGGCGGACAGCACTTTGAGCCCATGACCGACGGTCTTTAAGATAACAACAGACGTAGGTTGAGATAAATTATTATTTTTAGATTTTACTAGGAGAAGCAGTAGCTCAGACTGAGCTGTAAGGATAACGAGCAGATCTTCAGTATCATCAGGTAAAGGAGTCAAAGAATCTAGTGTTGCATGGAGACACTGACATATGTGGTCAATGCATGATGAAACCACTTGCTCAGAAATCTTCAGCCCAATCGAAGCCTCATCCTCAGTTAGCTGTGCACCAAAATTAAATAGATAAAATTGGGCATTTTGGAAATTAAGAAATATTGAATCACAACTAGGATTGGTATATTAAAAATATCAAATCAATAACAAGTATGAGTTGGGCACTTTTCCCTCCAACATTTTAGGTGTGCTGAAAGTAAGAAATCGAAAACTTACATTATTTTCATGCATATACAAGAGGGTTGTTAGTCCTCTTAAAGCAGAAAGCTTGGAATTTGAGTGAGAAACTCTCAAATTTGCATTGTCCAGGCAATCGAGCATCATTTCGGCAACTTCTTTAGATTCTTTCCATGTTGACAGATCCCACATTTCCAGTCCCAAGTCTGCTTTGAGGCGAGCAGTATCATATAGATGGATACTCTTGGCATTTGCTGAAAGATCATCATCTTGCTTGTATTTATAAACATCCAAGAATTTTGAATCCAGCAAAAACTGCAACAGCTCTTTAAATGGTCTGTTATCAATTGGGCGGCCTTCAAGCTCTCCTTGAATGTGGTAAAAAAGATCGTTTAGTATCAAATTCTCCAAATCTTGTCCTCCACTGAAACAACAAATATAAGGAGCAAAAATAATAAGTTAGCAACACTCATGAGGAATAGGAGAGCACTGAACAATGCATGACCTGACTCTTCAGACAACTTTTGCAGGATAAGGCATAAATATTCACCCTACATCAACAGTAGTGAATTGACAGCATATGTTTTCAGAGAGGGGTTCAGAAGATTTAGTATTGAATGTAGAGGTTGAAAAAAATAATAACTGATCTGAGACGAAGTACCTCTGGAGCAAAAAAAAAAAAAGTACAGATAAATATAATAGCTAAGAAACACGAATTTCATGATAAATTGGTTTCAAAGATACATACATGTGAAAGAAGGTGTACCATATTCATAGTAAGAAACAGTGAGTAAAATAGTCTTGCTGTACTATATACCAACAGAACAATAACATGAACTGCACCTGTAACCACGCTCTGCATACTGAGCTAACAATTCTGAAAAGGCTGTTAACTTGAGCAACTGCAGACAAATATGGAAAAATGACGCATGTTAATCACACCCCCAAGGTTATATAACTAATCAACAATTGGAATGAGAAAAATAACAAATTATTTAAGGTATTTGATGTATTTGGTGCAGGTGTCTAGGAAACTAGCACGAATAACCTATTCTGGATGGTTTGAATGCTGGCAAAGTGGGGTTTATTATAAGGTATTTGATATTTCAAGCTTTTCTTTTGGTCTGCAGCTGATCTTTTCAAAGATGGAAGTGCATCATCATTCCTTTACTTTTTCTATTATGGAGACAATTTTGTTACACATCATTATGTATCTAAAACTAAGACAATTCTAACTTCAAGTGATCGAGGTACTCAAATCAGGCAACATTGAGGGATATAACCTTTTGTGACAGTACAATGATCCTGTCCACCAGCGACACAGATAAGCTACCCAAGTCCCCATGTCTAAATTTCACCATCACATGCACAGCAAATAAACCAGCTGTAATCTGCAAAGTTCAACAGAAAGATGTACGATTTAATTTGTCAAGAGCAATTGCTTGCCAAGATATTATAAAACTAAACAGCAGTTTTAGCCACATTAATGGTTTAATGCGACTCGGAACTTGAGACAGCAATTACAGAAAATACAACATGTGCAAGCTCACCTTCGCATCTAAATATCTGTTATTGTCGAATTCCCAAGAAACACATGCCTTGATCAGGTCACTCAACAATGAACCCTTACACCAGGTTGAAATGATCTCCTTTAGGCTACGGAGACTTTCATTTTTTGTCAATTCAGAATTCTTTGCTTTATCTGTCCCATTACTTGGTGATGTTGAGATTCGGTTCAGGACTACCTCGGCATGCATCAACTTCTTTTGCAGGAAAATCTCATAATCAAGTATATCTAACACATTTGATAGTAATTTATACTTGTAAGCTATGTTTTGAAGAACTGTTCCAGTCAACTCCTCAAATAAATTACTCCGGTTACTAGTAATGAGCATGACAGGATTGGTCAACTGTCTCCAGAACTTGTCTGAAACTTTTAACTGCTCCAAAGTTTTTTGGAACTGTGGTGCACCTTGCCACAGTGCCCTCAGGAAGTTCAATAAGCTTAATAAGATATTGGGCTTGCTGAAATGATAACGAATCAATTTTAAACATCTGTCAATTTTTTGGAAAAAAAAAGCCAGAAAAATCACCTTAAACATAATGGAAGCATACCTGTGAAATAAATCCTCCGACTTTTTAAGATACTGTATAATTGCATGCAAAGGACTTCCTTCCTTGAAATCTAAATATCCATTAGTATTATTGGGCTTATGTTGGGATTCAGAATTATGCAGTTGAGCATTCACATATTCGTCGGACAAAATGAGTGTAGTGGTGAAAGCAGGCTGCAATCAAATAAATGAATTATAGTGTTATAAAAAAAAAGATTTTCAATTGATATCAAAGACTATGAAAGATTGAATTATAGCGAAGGTTATCAAAGATTGGATTATAGTGTTTAAAATAAAAGATTTTCAATAGATATGAAACACATTGGCAAAACGGCTGAAAAATGTAAATTTAATGCCAAAATACACAACGTGACGTGATAATGCTGAAAAACAATTCGTTATGAAAAAAGTTTCGGCTTAGTCACTTTTTCTTCAACAATCAGACAATAAGCAATAGAACATAAAGAAACCGGAGAAAAATATGCAGGGAATAACTTTTCTTGAAAAACTGAAAAATTCAATCCAAAACCAGATGTTGCGACAGTTCAATATAATATAAAATATAAGAAAAAAATTCTTCTGTTGTATCAGGATCAAATTATGCACCACTAACCTGATTAAGTGCAGCTGAAGTCAGGAACTTCAAAGTAGCAAGAATTAGTTCTTCGTTGTAAGGTGATTGCTCTGAAAGAATGCTGCAAATGGATCTCCTGAAACCAGCAACCTACAGAAAGATTTTACCCAAAATTGAAGCCAACTAGAGAATTTCGAATCTTAAAAATAGCAAAACGATTCTGTATAACCCGTCAAAACCTGCTTATCATCCAAGCCAAGACTGGCATTACTGTGAGTATAGGATTGTGAAAGATCTGCAATAAATAAGGCAGATAGCAACCTTGCAGCTCCAATTTGTATCTTCTGAATGAAACAATAAAAGACACATGTAAGAAGCAAAGAAAACATAGACAGATCAAGTAGAACCAAAATCCACGATTAATGTAAATTTTTTTATAACAATGAAATTACTGTACGTAAGTGATGCAAAACTACATAACAAGAACAAAAACACCAAAATAACATTTCAAACAACGATGCCAAGCATCCAGTAAAATTGAATTCATATGACAATCTGAAACTTCAATGGGGGAGAGAGAAGAGCATCGAGCCATAGTGATCCATGCAAAAAATGAAGACTATCAGAACTACGTGGAGAAACCAAACACTAAAGCAGAATAGTTAACAAGGAAATATAGCATACTGTATCTCTGGTGTATGATATTAGCGATGTGGCAGCACAGATCACAGGTATTGGCTTTGTCATCGGTGATAGAATCGCTTGATGGAAAATTGGAAGATTCGGTGCATCCTGACAAAGCAACAATTGAGTTTTACTCAATAAGAACTGGACAATATTTGCGAAAATAAATTAACAAATGAGATTAAGAATGAAGGAAATGCTACTGAATTAGTTGTCACACTAAGAATTAAAGAGCAGAAAAAAGGAAAGGATGCTGATTCATTTCAAAACTGATCCTTTAAAGCGCACAAATCAAGAAGTAAATATAACCAAGATGTAAGAAGATCTAGTCATGGAGAATGTTAGCCTAAAACAATATGCATAAGCATGCACACACAGAAAAGGGATAATGAAAGGAAGGAGGATCAATAAAAGCACAAGCAGTGGAATGTGTCCGTGTGCGAGTGAGATCAAGAAAGTAGTCATGTTTGCATGGTTCGTCTGTATTCATGAGTTTGATGAACAACAAGGATGTCCAACCTGCAGATAATATAAGCTCCAAAGTTTCAGGATTCGGAAATGAAAAGATTTTCAAATTAAGCTGAGCGTATAAAAAAATATGTGAACTTCTAGCGAGAATACCTTTGGGAAAGCAGACATCATACTGACAAGCACATCCAATCCTGCTGATAGGGCTACTTGCAGCCCCTCAATATCCAGTGTGTCAAATACACGGGACACGTAAAGTTTCTGTTGGTTAAGGGAAAAAGGGACAAGGGGGAAAGAATAATTGAGGTCAAATGTGAAGGAGAAAACTATAAATCATGTAAAATTATATCGAGATGCATAAGGAATAAATAAATCATAGTCAACCTCTAAGCTTGGTGTAGTTGTACAAACAATTCGAAAAAGGGCAGAGTGGATGGAAGAATCACTAAGCATAATATCACAAACAATTTCACCCAGCTTCTGACAGCATGAGTTTGAGCAAATACACTTCATGACTTCAAGCACCTACAGACAAGATATTCAAACAAAACCTGTGAGTACCCGAAAGTATTGAAGAAGCAATCTTCAAATTTGGTTGGGTAGAGACGCTTTGCACCCTATAAAGCACTTTACCCTTCTGTACTATATGTTATTTCACTAAAATATAAGTTTAGGTAATAAATTAGACAAATGAGGTAATATCACACAATGTTGCAAAAGAAAAGAAACTGATACCTTAAGTGTCACCTTCCAGCGGGCATGCTTTACCTTATATTTCCAGAATTCATGATTAACAAAAACGTACTGAAGCGAGAAAACAACAAGCGCAAGAACGACATCAGTTTCTAATCCAGTCTCCAGGAGATTCATTGTGAAGTCCAGCACTGTACAAACAGTTGCAAAAGTTACTTTCTAAAAAGATTAATCAGTTGGAAATGAGAGGGTAATCAACAGCAATCAACTTTAGAGATAAATTAGATAAACTAAAAGAAAGGGTAATGCAATCAGGCCAAAGAATATTCAAAAGGAAATGAAACGGCATATCAACATGGTAGACTGCAAAAAGTAATTTTGACGATCCATCTGCCGTTTCCAGCATCTTCTCCACATTGAATCAATGCATAGAAGTAACAATTTAATTGCAAGTTACAACAAAAATAATATAAAAACAAACAAACAAATATATCAATATTGTCAGAACAAATATAGGAAAATAATGATAGAAAGTCAAAAAACATACATGATAGAGTCATGGAGCAGTCACTCTGCTCGCAATCAATCAAAAGCATTTTGGCGAGTCTTCCAGAAAGCAACCAGGATCCACTGAAACAATGTATAGAAAATAATGTACACACAAAACCCGACTTAAATGTAGCACCAGAATGACATATCTCGTAGATAAGATCTCTATTTAATTTCAAATTCATTGATTACAGCAAGGTAACCTTGATAAACAGTTGGATCCAACATCAAAGGGGTTTGTCTTCAAGGCAACATCAAAAATATTGCCCCTCATGGTCATTTTACCAACATGAGATGGCAAGCTGCAGCAAACATATTTTGGAGCAACAGATAAGAACTAGATCATGATATTGACAAAAGCAAACTCAGAAAACCTAAATATTAAGATGTAAATACAAATGGCCATGTTAAGATCTAAAATACAAATTCGTTCACCATGAGACAATTCGTCATGAATCTTAGGAAAAGTGAAACACCAGTTAGCAAATATCTAATGGAGACACTTGCATTACACCAAGATAAGACTTGTATGAATATGGAAATCCGAGAAAAAAAATGGTTACCATCTCAACATTTTTGTCAATATGTTAACCCCCATGGACATCATTACTGCACCACTGACGCTGGGTGAGAGCCTTTTCACCAGAGATGAAACTATCTCAACAACATTAATTCTGCATTTAATCAAGAGATTTGTAACTCCATGAAAGAAGAGAACTAATTACTAATATAGAATGAAAAGGAAAAACATATTCAAACAGATGCAAAGTCATGAAATTCAAATCATACTGCGCATATGTCTTCTGGTGGTTCCTGTTGGTAGATGAATCATCACTGAAGGAATTTCCAGCATCCATGAGAGAATAACAAACAGCCTACATCACAAATATTTAGCTATCCATGGTTTCAACCGCATGCCACACTCCCAAACATGTCCCAATTTCTAATACTTCAACAGCATTCTAGCAAGTAGCAATCAGTGACCGATTTATAACTAATTCGTGAGGGGAAACTAATGGATGCGTGTATAATTAGCCCACAACTCTAAAAAATTCACAATGACAGCAATGTTCAAACAACTTAATTTTACTTCATACAAATAATTTCCTCATTTATTCTCCAGGTGGATTCTCACCAATGAATCAAAGTATTGATGGTGGGAAACCAAGAAGCCACAATGCTGTCATGTTCCCGTTGAGGTTTGAGCCAGATGGAAGTGTTTGATGTTAAAAACTTCAAAGGAAAACTTCCCTCATGATAAAGAGTGCTTAATTCTTTCTCAAAAGTAATATCTGCATGCCATCACCAGTATCACAAGAATCTTAATAACTGAACTCCTAAGCAACGAAATATTGATGAAAAACAAACTTATTTATATTAGACAAGGATGTTTGAAGATAAAGTGTTTATGATGAGTATACTATACAGCAGAACAGGTTTATTTTAGCCAAATATTCCTGTGAGAACAGCACATGCTACAATTTGAGCACACAACCAGTGCAAGGGGCACCAATGATGATCAGACATCTCAAAGCAAAACTTTGATGGTGATGACGGAAGATGACGTAAGGGAGGACACAATTTCAGTCAATACATATCAAGCAAAGACGTACAATTTTAGAAAGCATGCAAATATTGAAACATCACATAAGAAAAGAATTCAACCAACAGAAGTAACCAACTTAAAAGAAGATTACCGTGTTAAAAGTCACCAATCGACTGAGCAAATCAAGAATAACAATGAGCTCCTCGGCATTTTGCCTATACAGTTCTTGAGCCAGACGCAAAAGCAGCACGAGCACTCCAGATTCTGTTTGCTGCCAAGTATAATATACAAGTATGTGTGTGTGTGTGTGAGAGAGAGAGAGAGAGATACGGTGTGGTTCCATGAAAAAGTTATACCAAAAGTTTAAGACAGTAACATAACCATGCAATCATTAAGCTGATGCCATAATGAAGAAGGTACAACGACAATGTGACAGCAAAAACATCCATGCTTTCCAGGATATATGTAAAATCACAAGCATTACCTCCCAACGCACTAGGGCATGATTGTTATCAATCATTCTCAGCACTTGACCTCGAGATTTACTAGGAATAACCAAGCCTTCAAAACCAGCAACTTGCAAAGAAGAACGTGTTTCAACGATCTTTGAAACAGCATCCACCACAGAGCCACTAGTTATCTCAAATGGAGTTGATAGCCCAACAGACTTATCAAGGAAATTAAATCTGCAGAATAAATTTCATTTATATGTAAGCAGAAGAAAACTATTGTGACTTTTGAGTACAACAACGCAGGTACTTAGATAAACAGTATGTGGGATGTGAATAATGTTTCGAAGGCTTCTTTCAACGGCTTTTAACCCAGGAAATGTTTCCACTTATTCATAAGACATTTCACAACTAAGTTTTACACCAGACCTTTTCCAATTCTTATTCGGGAATTTATATAAGGAAATATTTTGAAATTATGTTTCCACTTCGTAGATACAGCCACATTCTCAAGACAGTGGTCTTTTCACCAACATAAGAGGGATTCGTTTGTGAGAAAAATGGAAAAACTACATCTACACATCTTGAATGTGGCTGTATCTGCAAATTATTTCCTAGAAGAAAGCCTAACATTAACCTCAAAATCAACTAACCAAAACTAAGTAATTATGCATTAAACTTCCCAAATCTTCCATCAATTATAAAATAATGAGAAGGGTTGTACACAACACACACCATAAAGAATCACAAGTTCCACTTACACACACTCTGCGGGCCATGAACCTTCACAAAGGGCAGACAGCAATCTTAAAAGCTGAGTAGTCCTGAAAGGAAATTCACCCTCTAGGTTGCAAAGAAGACATCTAACAGGACCATCAATGAAACTGTCTCGATCCCAAAACTGAATACAAAGAGACTCCTGCAAGGAACAACTTTTTTTGAATAAATTATAAATAGACCAAACATAGGTTGGTTTAACATCACAAATTGATTTAAATGGCATACCTCTCCTCGGTAGATTTTGCAAAGTATCTCCAATATTAGTTTCAAATTATCATCATCAAACTGCAATGTCAGGCAGTTGTATGAACATTCAAGTAATCAAAAAAATGTACGAGTTATATGTCTATCTGCTTCAAAGATACCTGGAGACTGATCTCATAAGATGCAATAAATGCCGATATAAACGTTCTTAAAACACTCCTATAACCAGCTAGAGGACCCTGGAAGAAATAAGATGGCAAAGAGAGTATCATTCCTATAATAGAACACCAAGGTGATGCAAAAATGCATATGATGCAGAAACAATTAAACAATCAAAAACGTACTCACATCTGAAGTTTTTAATGTGTCACTTTGTAGAATTTCGAGAAAATATTCCAGAGACGAAGTCTCAAAAGCTTGACGAACATACCCAATGTGATCTATCTCCTGATATCGACAGACAAGTCAAAAAGCCAACTAAAACTAGATGGTTGCTAAAGAGCGGTATAAGGAAGATTGTGATGAAACATTTTGTGATAAAAGATGTACCATTAGCAAACTATTTTCCTCTCTATCTGGAAGAGATGTAATGAGACAGAGAAACACAGCCCATGCAAGGATCAGCGGACCTGCTTCCTTGGCCTCAAAGGCATTAAAACTGGAAACCATCGCATCCATTTGCTGGATATCCATTTCTGAAAAGCCAATAGATCCCTGGCTGAGCAAGGAATAAGAAGATCTTCAGTTATTCGAAAAAAGTGAAGGTAAAACTATCCACATCCTGACAATCTATCTATATATCAATGATCTAATAAACTATGAAAAACAACAATAACCCACAAACAGTCCCACAGTCAAGAGGGTACTTCAGTTGCTGAATAATAAAACAGAAAAATCAGAAAAAGGAGAAGCAAAAGTCACTGCACCTAAATGGAATATCGTCATGGATCATCTGAAGGAGATTTTCCAGGTTTAAACCTTCAATGAGAATAAATAGCAGCTGTACTTTGCCATGATATATAGCGTGAATAGCTTCCGGTGATATTGCCAATTTCTGGAAGTTGTAAGAGCCAGTGACAATGCCCTGCATTAGGGTAAGCAAAATAAGCACAAGTGGATGCATAAAACAATACCAAATACAAGCAAAACAAGAAAAAGATCACCTGATATAGCATGCACAATCTTTTCCAGCATTTGGCATCACAAGTACAAAATGATTCATAATAAACAAGGAAAAGAATGTCGAGGATTAAGTTGTCCTCTATAAGTGTCTCCTCGGCCCACAATGTGTAAAGGTCAACATCCTGCAAGATATGCCATAAAATTAATGTCCCCAATCAGACATAACAAAAAAGAAGAGGCATCTTAAAGCAACACAAACTTTGGCAATCCAATATCGAAAGGAAGCAGGACATGTTTGAGTACTGAAAGTTCAATGTTACGAGTGAACATACCATCTGCTGAGGGTAACTGTAAGACAAAAGATCCTCGAAGATAGAAAGTAATTTACATTCAAGTCCATCAGAAATTAACCGTCGGGTCTCCTCCAGTACAACTGAACTTCCTTTCGATTGAGATCCAAAATACACTACGCCAGAAATATTTGCATCATGAGAAAGGTAAGATGGTTGCACAAACTTTTTACAAAGCAAAAAAATAAATAAATAAATAAATAATAATAATAATAATAAAATAAAAAGAAATCAGTTAAATCTAGACAACTATTGTTTAAATCTATATCCCAACCTTCATCATTCTTTCCATATACTGTAAAGTTCAGTTAATATCCTTCATCAACCACCCGGAAAATGTGAAAAGGAAGTGCAATATTAATCACATTCAGTAACACAAGTATGGACTCATTAACATATATCAAATTCAGTTACTTAAGCAAACAAATACCCCAGACACAGAGTCCAGCTAATGAATCACTTATGTGACTTTAACAATAAGTTCATACAAATGTAAGTCATGCAGTGTATTAAAAATAAGATAGATGATAAGCCATTTCAAATTTTGGGATGCAAAATTAATCCCAACAGATAGATACTTCCCGTTTGACAAAATAAAAGAACAATCATCCACACATATCCAGTAATTCTAGTGCATATCGGTTAGTTGCATCCTCCTATATCATATACAAATATCAGTTCCTAAGTCGTGTGCTTTCTATGTGCTATTCTGCATCTCTGAAAGTGACATCAAAGTAAACTGAAACCAAATGTAGAAATCTTACAGGAATGCATGAGGATCTGCCTTGTGCACTTCAACAAGCATTGGCGTTCAATGTAGTACTCAAGCATAACCTTTAACAAACAAAGTTAAGTCACAATGATAAGCAATGAGCTGACAAAACAAGAAAAGATCAGAAAGCAAGGACTCGACCTAGAAGAGCTTCGTGAGAAAAATGACAGATCTTTAGTCACTATGTTTTCAACCTCGAGTCTCAAACAGAAAATACAGAACATCACGAATGACCATCAGTATTCACTAATAATGCTTCGTGAAAGATCAAAGATATTTAACATAAACAGTTGTCTCAAAAAGTAAATGACAGCATAAAGTAAGATTAAATACAGTTTTTCTTATCGAAAAATACAGAAACCTAAGGATCCATATAAAACATATCATAAAAGTATTATTTCCCCACATATATCACGTATCAGTCTGAAGCATACTACTTAAATAAGTAATGAAAGCTATAGGCTCAGATTATGCAAGCATATGACATGAATAAAAGGTTCTTTCAGTACAGATTATAATCTGACATACAGTAGATAGGAAAGTAGAGTAAAGTATGCATACTAACCAAATTTAGGAGATTCGGATGTAAATCCCGGCCAGCTGCATTATTATGCTCCAGTGATCTTTGAACAAGGATATACGATTGCACCTCGTCTAAAGACTGAGAAGTATCTAGGTTATTTCATTGTCTCAACTAAAACAGTACTAACTAATTCAAGCAGCAAACAAGTTAAGTAGCCACAAAACCTCAAGAATTAAAAAAAAAATAAGAGAAAAATACAGTTGAAAGGGATAAATAAACTCTACCAATAAAGCACTAATCTTGAGCGCTACGTCTCTCAACTCGGGCTGTACATTCAACTCATGCATGCCGATTTTAACTCGGGCAGAATCAATTGCTTCCCTCGATTTCTGATTCGGCAACTTGAATAGCTTTACAGTATCCAGAAACCACGCATGATTATCCTTCAACTTCTTCTCCTGCAAGAACATCAATTCAATCACACAACCGACCAAACTTCCCACCATAAGAAAAAAAATTCCCCTCAATCACACATTACTGCATTACTTTCACCCCCAACACAAAAACTAACAAACATAATTTCCAGAATATACAATAAGTTTAAGTATTATTCCCAGAATTTACCAGATTTTCAGGGAGTTGGGAGGATAAAGAGGCATTCTCAAGTTCAGTGAGTAAGGCGCTGAAAGGCTCCCACCAGAGCGAGGCGTCTACTGTTTTCACAGAGTTCGAAGACTGACCGGCGGCGTTTGGAGTTCCTGTCGCCGCCATTGCCGCCGTCGAACACACCGGAGAAATAGAGAACAAATTTGAGAACCTAATGCCCGCGCTCTCTGCAATTCGAACCTATTCAGAGAACCCTCCGAAAGAGATGCAGCCCAGGGTTTATAAAAGCGTTTTCATACCATATACCATATAAAAGGAAACAAAAGCAATTACAATGCGAAGTCGCAAATCAACATTTTGAAAAATAGCTTAAAAATCAAGCATAATAAATACATGGAAAATCGTATATAACCAATAAAAGCTAGGGGTGCGTTTCGAGCTGAGCCGAGTCGAGTTTGGCCAAAAAAAATCCAACTTGAGCTTGAGTTTCAAAATTATTTACAGGCTTGAGATTGAGCTTGAACTTGTCAAGGTTTTTTTGTATGAGCTTTCAAATAATATTAAACAATAAACTGAGTCCCTTTACCTCGACCTGGCGTAGCTCGTCTCTCATACGATCTAAACCCCTTAAATCCCCTCCGCTATGTAATGGGCCTAAGACACAGCATCGATCTCTAGGTCGATCGCCTATGTCACCGAACACCCCGGATACCATAAAACACTCCTGTCGGGACACGTGCTACCCCTCCATTCCCTGTAGCAGGCGTACTGCGGCACACTTAATGCCTGATGGTACCTGACTATACCCAAAGGGGAAAGAAGGTACACTCCCGATCGCCTGATCCACCATCCGACACCCAGATCGATGGCTAGCAGCGCCATTAATGCACAGTTGTGGTACACGCACTACTGCATTAATCGGCCATGGCTATAAATACCCCTCATTTCTACAGTAGTTGGTAAGCTATTATTGTGCATTTACTCGCATTTATTCTCTCTCTAAACCTACCCAATACTGACTTGAGCGTCGAAGTGTCAAACTTGGGTAAAACCCCAAGTTCCCCAAGCTGGTACTTAGCTCACGTTCGTTCGTGCTTTCAGGTCGATAAGAACTCATCTCAACAAATTCTTGACTGATTGACCTAAATCAGACCCTCAGATCGTTTATCTCAGATCGACCGGATTTGAGCAAGATCAGTTTGGCGTTGTCTGTGGGAAATTCTCTTATTCACATCGACCGAGATAAAAGCCTCTCTCTTTTCTCTTACATTACTAAAAACGGTGAACACACACAACACGGCCTGCAACAACGACTTGGAAGATGTCACCAAGGGCGCGCCCCTTGGCAATCTGTCTTTCCTTCCTCCCGTCGGAGGACACGTCGGTGCGAGCACCAGCGTCATCATGCCTCAAACTGAGGCCCCCGCCCGGATCTCCGTCACCCAGGCGGATCTGGATGCCTTCCTCAACCAGTGGAAGGTGGAGATCGAAGGCGCCCAGACTGAGGGACGCGAGCCAAGGCGCCCCGAGCTACTAAGGTTAAGCCCGGTGCCGACGATCCCCAGCCCCGTCATGGGCAACATCATGGGTTCCACACTCCAGTCGTGCACGAACCTGGTCCCCTACCTCTTCCAGCCGACGGACAGATATCCGGCGCAGGTCGTATGGGGACCTGCTGGACCAGCCCAGGCCCAAGGTTACGCTCTCCCGCCCCCCGATGGGAGCAAAGGCCCCCCGAACGAGGGGCACAGAGAATCCGAGCACCCAAGCCGAAAAAACAACGACAAACATGTGGTCGATCTCGACCACGAGGAGCTCGATGACCTCTGCGAGCGGATCCCTGCTCGATCCGCGAGGGATGAAGTGGTGTGTCTTCAAGATATGTACGCCGAGCCTTCAAGAAGGCGTGCCCAGGACCGCCTAGAAAATCAAGGTTCGATCATCTCCCAGAGGCAAGACGATCTGAGAGAGAGACTAAACCGACGCTACGCCCTCTCTTGTACCGCAACGATAGGGAGAAAGCTTCCCCCTTTTGCGAAGACATTCTTCGCACAACCTGTGAGAGAGATAGGATTCCAACGGGCCTACCCATGTACAACGGGGACCACCGATCCCGAAAAATATGTGACGGCCTTCGAGAATCGAATGTTGCTGCACCCACACCCGCAACAGATCTGGGCCAAGCTCTTCATCACCACGTTAGCTGGCCCAGTGCAAGATTAGTTTATCCACTTGTCGCCTCGGTGCATCGCGACCTACAACGAGTTTGTGGATCGATTCCTTGCATATTTCTCCTCGATGTCCGGAGAGAAACTGCCCCCTCATACCTCAACAACATCTACCAGAGGGAGGGTGAGTCCCTTCGGGACTTCATGATCCGCTTCTCCCAAGAAGTGGTCCGGGTTGAAATCCGGACGATGGACACGCTACTCTCACTGATCCATCGAGCTCTCCTCAACCGCCACTGGGGCGATGAAATCGTTAGGGTTGGACCCAAAAACATGATGGAGATCCAAGACGTCGCCTACGGGTTTATGCGAGTGGAGGAGATCGCCCTTACACATGGGCCCCTGTCCCGATCTGAGGGCAGGTAGCTGGGTCGAGCTCGAACTCTTCCAAGAAGGGGAACGAGCAGAGAAAAGGCAAGGAAAAAGTCGGCCAAGTGACCCAGGTCGACCGAAGAAATTACATCCCATTGAACGCGCCATTCGACCACATCTACGTGGTCATGGGCCAGAAGTTGTTGCAGAAGCCGAAGCCAATCCACGAAGGTCCAAAGGTGCAAAAGTCCCATAAATATTATGCCTACCATTAGCAGAACGGGCATACCACCGCCGACTGCAACACTCTCCGTGATGAGATCGAGAGACTCATCCAAATAGGGCATTTGAAAGACTTTGTCCGCAAGATCGACCTGTATGCGGAGAAGGCTGGCCACCTGGTGGAGTGTGAGCATTCGAGGTCGAGATCTCCACCAAGAAGGTCAGAGAAGTCGTCCCTGGAGAGGAACGAGGACAATTAGCCCTCCACATGAACGATCTTCATGATCGCCGGGGGCACGAAGGGAGAGACTCAAAGTCGGCTCGCAAGAAGAACCTCAAGCGCGCCACTCGTGAGTTCAATGGTCCCTAT
>JBBMKE010000011.1:19679711-19690531 GCA_037834125.1 Lippia alba | reverse complement strand
TGTATTATAGATAATATATAATATAGTATAAATTATGTTATATATCTTGTATTAGAAGATAGATTATTATCTAATATTTTATTAAGTTATATACTTATGTAATTAATTATTTATTAGAGTAGATTGAATCTATTTTTTATTAAATTATTTATTTGGATAAATATTATATCTTATCATAGTAATATGTCAATAGTATTATATATAAATGATATGTTGTTGTAATTATTGAATTATAATATTATGAAGTCCTAATCGGCAAAATAAGTAGATAAAAATATATAACATATCATATATTTAATATAATGAAATTATTTTAATGTAGATTAATTTACTACATATTTATATATATAAATTATTAAATAATATATGTATATATTAGCTTGCGAGTCGGTTTGCAAGCCTCGAGACTCAAAGAAATAGGCTTGAACTTGGCTTGATACACAACTCGAGTTCGATTAAGCTTTACATCGTCCTATCCCGAGTCGAGCCGGCTTGTGCTCGGATTGTGCGGCTCACAAACCGGCTCGACTCAGAGCACACCCCTAATACAAGGAAACATAAATAGAAGTTAGAACATTAGAATTAATCTTCGAAATCAATCACAACTACATGGAAAGTCGTGTTCGTTTTCTTAAAAAAGATTATAAAGAAAAGAGCAAATTACATTTTTTATCCCAGGATTAGGCCCTTTTTTTAATCTCATATTTTTAAAATTAAATATATTTAGTTCCGTTATTTTTAAAAAGTTGCAATTTTAGTCTCATTCATCAAATAATTGATGAAAGATGTGTTTTTTTGCGGTTAAGTGCAATTTAAGAAAAAAGTTATTGTTCGCTAGATTAGTTTTTTGGGGAGTCTGCTTATTGATACTTCATTTTTAGCATTACATTATTTTAACGAGAGTGATTCCCAATAATGCTTCAAAATTGATTTAAAGTGCTAGAATAGGGTATGAATAAGCAAACTAACAACTTAATAAACAATAATTTCCCCCCAAATTACACTTAGTGACAAAAGATTATATTTTTCATCGATTATTTGATGGTTGAGACTAAAATTATAGGACTAAATGTATCTAATTTCAAAGATATAAGACCAAAATTGTAAAATATCTAATATTATGGGATAAAAAATGTAATTTGCTCAAAATAATACGATGAAAGCGCTAGCAGCCTCGAACCTTACCAAAAATGAGAACTAAAAACGTTAGACGATTGAGAAGATTAATAAGCACAGAAAAAAAAAAATGACGCGTGTGACTTATATATCTTCTTCTTCCTCCAGGGAAACTGGGGCTAAGATATTTTTAGATAGAGAAAAGTTGAAGATCGAATCGTTGGAGAAATGGAGGTTACACTCAACAATGGCTACAAAATGCCGATCATTGGCCTGGGCGTTTGGAGAATGGAAGGCAAAGATATAAAGAATCTCATCTTCAACGCAATCAAAATTGGTTACCGCCACTTCGACTGCGCCGGTACTCTTTCTCTCTATTTCTTTCTGTTTGTAGTCATGTTTACCTGCGGAGGAGCGAATTTGTTTGAATAGTTTTATGGTTCATTGTTGATTGAGGTTTTCTGTTCGTGATTTTTTTTTGGATTTTCTTGTTGTATTCCATTATTGTGCTGATACATAGTAGAAAATTAGCTGAAATTGTGAATCCTTACATCTTCGTTTGGTTGATTATTAGTATGGACTGGTGAAATTTGTTGTTTTTCGTTTGATTTCGCGGTTTTTGTTGATGAATTTGTTGGATGGATTGGCGCCTGTTTCCAGCTGACTACCAGAATGAAGCAGAAGTTGGCGAGGCGCTTGCCGAAGCGTTTCAGGCGGGACTTGTTAAGAGGGAGGATCTTTTCATAACAACAAAGGCTAGTTTTACACTTTACTTTGTGGGGAGGGGTTATAGTTGTGCTTGATATGAGATTAAAGTCGAATCGTGAAGATGATAATATCTGTTTTCCTAATTGCAGCTGTGGAATTCAGACCACGGGCATGTGCTTGAGGCCTGCAAGGACAGTCTAAAGAAACTACGTTTGGATTATCTAGATTTATACTTGGTTCACTTCCCCATTGCCACTAGACACACTGGTATTTTCCTGCACATTAGATATGTTATCTCTTAGTTTTAGGGTATCTTTTCTTATATTATTATGTGAGACTCGCTTCGCTTTAGGATTGTTACACTGTTGAAGGCCTCGGGTATCTTTTTATATTAATGTCCATTTTGATTGGAGAACCTCAAAGTTATTTGTTATTTGCCGGTCTGGTTATAAGAGAGTTTGTGTACTTGTTGACGTTTGTGCAGGAGTTGGTACAACTGGAAGTGCTATGGGAGACGATGGTATCTTGGACATAGACACCACCATCTCGTTGGAGACCACATGGCATTCTATGGAAGATTTAGTTTCCAAAGGCTTAGTGCGAAGCATAGGGATCAGGTGACGTAAATTTTCGTTTTCTAATTCCATGTGTCCTTTTTTTTCATGTAGCAGCAAAATATACCCACGAAGATGGTGAGGTTTGAGCTGCCTAATTAGTAAATGTTCGCCTTCAAATTTAAAATGGATGGATTAGGACATATAATGAGAAAAAGGACTACCTCAGTTACGAATTCTTGATCTTGTGAGGGAATGTTAGTTATGCAAGATTGTTTTTATGGGGCTAATCTTGATCAAGCTTATTAACCAAGATTAAGTTGGGTTAACATCAAGCAATCTTGTATTTGATACTTGAGATTGTGGAAAAAACTTCAAGTGATACCAATATTAACTACAACTTCCTTAGTGACACCCTCGCTCCCCAATTCATAATAGAGGTTAATTAGCGAATAATAGCAGTTTTGATGTGGGTTGGGGATTAAGTGGTTTAAGATCGAATGACTTAATATCTACTAACTAACGCAAGATTAGGTAAAATTAAATGAGACAAAAGGGCCTAATCAACCATATCCAACACTTTCTTATATGATCTTGTACCTCTGAAATTCTGCAAGGGCACTCCTCTTAGGTCCTACGGTACTAAGGCTTAAAACTTCACAGCAAATTGCTATCAACTTCCTCCATGGTCGGTTGTTCTCGCTTGAGTTAGATTGAGTTTTTGACTTATAGTGAGAATCTCTTGCACCGGATAAGAATTGTAGTGTGTGTGTGAATTAACTCTTGGTCTGGCTTAGAAGCTCTTAGCCTCTTAGGCCCTACAGTTGATTTTAATTCTCATAATTAACTCTTATGACCACTCTATTTCTCCTAGACTAGATGAGATTGTGGAAATCCTATACTTATATGATGTTTCTCTCTCACAAGTTAAAAATTATCTATTTGCAGCAACTATGATGTGTTTCTCACCAGAGACTGTCTAGCCTATGCCAAAGTGAAACCTGCTGTAAATCAGATCGAAACACATCCTTATTTCCAACGAGATTCTCTTGTCAAATTCTGTCAGAAACATGGCGTCTCTGTTACAGCTCACACGCCTCTTGGAGGTGCTGCAGCCAATACCGAATGGTTTGGTTCAAAATCTTGTCTCGATGATCCAATTTTCAGTGTATGTATTTTTATCTTCACTTTTAAACCTATTTTACCCACAAATGTCGAGATTCCTAGTCCATAACATTAAATGTTCTTGCATTTGCATTCAGGGTATTTGTAAGAAGTACAATAAGACAGTGGCCCAAGTTGTACTTCGTTGGGGTATCCAACGCAACACGGTTGTCATACCTAAGTCATCCAAAGTCGAGAGATTGGAGGAGAACTTTAACGTATTCGACTTTGAGCTCACGAAAGAAGACATGGATATGATCAAGAGCATCGACCGCAACTACCGAACCAATACACCTGCCAAGTTCTGGGGAATAGATTTCTATGCATGAAATTTCCTTTGTGCTTTGAATCTGAGTAGCTTATGGCTTAGTAAAAATATCATGATTTGATTTGGAAGTGTTATGTGAGGCCTCTTGAGCCCACAACCTTAAATGCAGACTTTTCCGTCATCTTATTAGAAGAAAACTCTTATAATCACATTTATTAGTATTTATGAGTAGCCTACATTAATTTTGAGTTCACCAAAACTACTCCATGGCCTGGTCCTAACTCTTAACTAACCAATTTTGACAGTTTAATTTTGTATGAATGATCAACAATATTGGTTTTACACTAATCTTATTCAATTATATTTTCATTTCCGCACGATTTTATGTAATGTAAATACTTTGAACTATAAAAATAAGTCGTGTTGGTGTGATCGATCCCTTAAAAATGAGTGTCATCAACTTTCAATCTTTTCTTTTTTCGTCCCTTCGGGGACATCTGATAAAATTGGAACGATATAAAGAAGATTAGCATGACCCCTGTGAAAGGATAACATGCATAAATCGAGAAGTGGTACAACTTTAAAGCATTAAAAACATAACATGAGAACGGAAACACTCCTAATTAATTCCCTTATAGAAGTTTTTTCGTCCCTTCGGGGACATCTGGTAAAATTGGAACGATAGAGAGAAGATTAGCATGGCCCTGCGAAAGGATAACACGCATAAATCAAGAAATGGTACAACTTCAAAGCATTAAGAACATAACATGAGAACAGAAACACTCCTAATTAATTCCCTTATAGAAGTCGAATGATACGGCAGTACATCGACAAACTTGACACAAACAAGTATACAAAGCAGACTATACAAATCTACTATCATCCTTAATAAACAAAAGGGATTATTGCCCTACGGCTTCTAGGATAGTTATCGAACTTCCGAAGGTACCACCTATGCGTTTCAGCTGCTGCAAAGGCAAGATTCGTCGCCTGCAAAAGGAACAGTTTTCAGCACAACAGTGAAGCATCAGCCATCTTCAAAGAACGAATGGCGAAAATTATGCATGTTTCGCTTAAATGTTAAGGAAATTTCGACTCACCACAAATCCGAAGAGCAACCAAATTGTGATATCATAAAATCCACTAGCAATCACGAGCCCACCATATATAAACTCCTCAAGAAAAGGGAAGAAGTAAGAGTACTAGATTCACACTTCAAAGGCAAACTAACAAAGGTTTCATAATGGCAAAAAGACTTACAATTTCTGCAAGATAATGTGGGCACGAAACATATTCAAACCAGTCGCCGCAAGGGATTGCATAGTCATCGGCTTTTTTCCCATTCTCCCGTAAAGAGCTCTTCATTTTCAGAAACAAGAAGACAAGTGTTAATTCAGATAACAAAGGGTTAAGATATTCCATCATTTTGATGGAGAGTTCTCTAAATCTTATAAAATAAAGCGGAGAATATCAACAAAAATGATATAAGGGCAAATATGACAGACAAGAATAGCATGACAACGTTGTTGATGAATCCAACCCCAGAAGAAAAAAGCTGCACCAATCCAAGTGTACAATTTCAGTTGCATAAGAGGATTCACGTATCCCCACAGATCGAATTCCGGGAATTGCATTCTCTCCTTCCCTTTAACAACAAACTCGACAAGCAAATCTGCCACAAATTTAAACATCTCCGGGAGATATTTGCAGCAGAGGGAGAGTGGAGCTGCTGTATAGAAACTATTAGAAGAAAGATAAGTGATCAGAGGTGATAATTGTGTTATCATTATGTTATTTTATTAACTAGAATTGTTCTATGATGAGGTTTTATTTGATAATATCCAGCTATAAAGGCAATAATTCAAAGTGGAAATGTGCATGATTTATCATAGTGTATAACAGAGGACATGGAAGACAAAGTATTATAAGTGATGCAAGGCTTACACAATTCCCGTGAGATAGCCAAGAACGTGCATTCGAGCTGAGGGGCTATACTTGAATACATATATACTCTCAAAAAGGCGTCTCAATACTTGAGCTTCCATCAACATAAGCAGAAATACAGATTTCCAGATCCCAAATTTGTCTTCTTTTCGTGATGATGAATGAGATTTATGCAAGGAAAACTCATGTGAAATTCCAGTTAAGTGGCTAGCTATAGTCGAAAAAAGCTTATGCTCAGAAAGTGGGGGAGCTGATTTGTACGCATACATCCATGTGGTAACAAGCAGAAAAGAAGTCCATGTAACAGCCAGTACGTAAAAGTGACAGAATAGTTTTTGGGGGACACTGAATTTCTGCAAAACAAGGATAAGACATTTTGACAGAAATGGTCAAATTTAAATGGCAAATCAACCAAAACATAGCTGCACTTTTAATTGTTATTTCAGTTCTAGAAATAGAAAACTCATTGCATGCTACAAAGTACAAAAATAGGAGGCTCAATCACACAGTTCTCCCCTGGAAGTCACACTTCCCCGACTTGGTTTCATTACTACGAATAACTTCTATTTAGCGTCAGAAATGTGATGCAACCTGAAAAGATTATGGAGAAACTAGAACAAATCCATACATGATAGAACAATCTGAAAGTTAATTGAAATTTGAATCATGACATCAATTTACTATATATACATGTATATGATCAGCAGAAGGGGCAAGTTTAAAGTATGTTTCGGAAATGTGCATCTCTGTAACTATATACAGTTAATAAGAAAGCCTTGCAATTATTGAAATTTGAAAGAAGGAAACAGAAAAACAGAAACTGAGTTTTAAGTATAGCAAATGAATGATTTGCAACCTCAGCAATGAATTCGTCTACTAATAGAACTTAACAAATACACAACTTTAACATTAATCCTATTAGAGAGAAAGCACATTGAGTTTTTGCACATAATTTACTCACTCTGGAGGAAGAATCCATAATCTTGCCCCGCCTAGCAAACGAAAGCACTAACTCGTGAAATGCATTGACTTTCGACAAGGGAATGCAAGCTATCACTATCGGCAGAATCCCGGCAATCCACACCGCTCGCAACAGCCAAACAACAGCCATAGTTAATACCTGCTTAACCAGAAAAGGAAAACATCAATGAAGTTCTTAATCAAGCACAATTAATTCGTTTAGTAGTATTCCACATTGCTTGGCCTGAGGTTTCCGAATGAGTCGAACGAAGGATTTCTAAAATTGAAAGAAACGCGAAAGAAGATTCTACAATGCTTAACCGTAAAGTTAACACCTTTTCTTGACAAACAATCATCTACTCGATAAACCCTTTTTTCTCGAGCTTCTTCTTCATGCACCAAATCAAATCTCCAACGAAAATTTCAAAAAAAATGGCGATGAAATTCAAAAGTGAAAAACAAGTAATTTCAACCTTTTCAATTCGCGGCAGGAGTTCAGTTTCCTCGATCAAAACGAAAAAGAAACTTCAAAACGAGTTAAACCAAACTAACCGTCGAATCCACGTCCATGGCTGTGGTAGTCTTCGTATACATGTAGGTGCGGAAATTTCACAAACAAGTGGTGAGCATTCTGTGTTTGATGATCTTCTTCACTCCTCTGTTTGATTAAACTTCAGAGAGGAGATTTTCAAGCTCGAAAGCAGATTGGCAAGATCAATATTTAATCAAATTTTTGCCAAAACATATTACTGAATCTAATTAGTTCGGCAGAAATTCGATATTAAATCGTATCAAAATAGAATTGTAAATTCATAGCTAATTTAGCAAACGTATGACGATCAATCAAATCATGAATGAACTTGTTGGAGTATAAAAAGAGAAAATATTTCACATGCTATATATACTTGTACCTTTATAGCATTAAAGTCACTTCATTTCCTTCCGCGGAAATTACATATTTGGTTCGATATTATTCTTCTTTTCCTTTTCTTTTTTTGGCCATTTTTTAAAATAATAATAATAATAATAATAATAATAATAATAATAAACAAATTCAACCGAGGGCTATTAGTTCAAATAGATAAGAATTTGAGTTCACTTAAACAAAGTTTCGGGTTCATGCAAATATTCACCTACCTGCAAGGCTAAAAATGCTTCCTATCTCTACACGCCGATGGAGTGGCCCCAATTTTCATATAAATAAAAAATATTATAATTTTAAAAGTAGCCCCTCTAATGAGCTCATGGCAGAGCGAAACAAATTGTGCGTTCAAATGATATTAAAGGCTAGAAGCCAAGTGGCGCAGGATTGCTGCGCATGAACTCCGAGCCCCTGACTAAGCATCTATTGTCATTTTATACGAGTTGAGTTTTTAATATATGATCTTAGTCGAGTCCACATTTTCATCCGGAACACAAACTTAAAGTGTGGATACTCAAATTGTATTGAGTACTTTAGTCTTTTATTCGGACAATCGATTACTAATAAAGATCTTGCACGATCTGTTTGAAATCCACTTTTATTCGATATAAATATAATCGATTGTAAACTATCTGAAAAATGTATGAAGTAGTCCATGTCATCACCAACCACGGCAAGAGTACACCATATACAAATATTCACATTCAAACAATTCACTAATTTAGAGATCTGAAATATCAAAATTAGCGAACTCCTAATCTCTATTTATTTCATTTTGGCCTTCTAATTTGCGCGTTTTCTTGCCAATTTCAATTTGAGAGTTCCTCATACGGATTGTTGAATATTTGTATGGTCGAATTTCTACACCTCAACTCAAAACGCTTTCGAACTCAATTATAATTAATTGTTTAGTCACCCTCAGTAATAAACATTTATGGTTAAAAAGTTGTAATTATGAATTTCCTTTTTGTTTTTTGTAATTTAATTATGAATTTATACCCATTAAAGGATTCCTAATTATCGTCACAAGATAGCAAAGTATTTTCTATAATATGAAATTGTTTTATCCTTAAATTTATGTAATATAAAGATAGTTCCCCTCTGATTAAATTAAAAAAAGATATATAAACGGCCATTATTAAAACTATTCTGGCAAAGGGTCTATCAAATTAATCACTTAGTATAATGCGAAAATTAGGTAACAAATTTATGTTCTTTTTAAATGTCATTTATTTGGCGGGAAATTTGCAAAATTCATCCAATATAATTGACAAAGTTGGATTTTAGGGACACCATTTTCAAAAATTGCAAAATTCATCTCATAGAAATGCAATTTAAGGACAATTCACCGTTTTCGGCCAAAAAAAATCACGTATCGTCACCTGACTAATTTTTCCGATGACTTTGTCCACTCAGACGTTAGGTAGCTATCTTTTAATCAAGTATTCCGTGTCTCTATCCAATCTCAGATTTTTCATCAAATATCTCCGGTATGTGTTAAAAGATAGCCACCTAGTGTCCAATTGAACAAAGTCACCGGATAAATTAGTCACATGACGGCACAAGACTTTTTTGGGCCGAAAATGATGAACTGTCCTTAAATTGCATTTCTATAGGATGAAATTTGCAATTTTTGAAAATGATGTCCCTAAAATCCAACTTTATCAATTGTACTGGATGAATTTTGCAAATTTCCCTTTATTATCCGTTCCATAGATACTTTAATTTATGATGAACTGATTTATCTGGAAATGTTAAAACAATTGTTAACTAAATATGCTTTTTATCATGTACTTTTTAATGGTGAGTTTTTAACTTCATATCTCTTCCATTCAAAATTTGGAATCTTCTAATCAAGATTGATCATCTTCAACTTTATGTTTTATGAGATTTTATTTTATGTCATTGTCTGTAAATTCATGGCCTTATTAAAATCGTAAAACCTCAAAATAAAGAATACCTAATATACCTCAAAATTTTAAAATAAAAGGGAGGACGGTTGTATTTTGTTGTACGTACATTCAGCGAGAAAATAAAATGCTTAATAAATAATTCAAACTGGTAACTCCTGTAGTTTGCCGATAAAAAACTATTATTATTTAAGGAAATATATTAAATTATTTTCATATTAATATATATCCTATAATTATTTTAAATATAATTATTAAATTATAATAAATAAATTAATGAATAGTATAAAATAGAGGGAAAAAGACAGAATTTCAATAAGATGGATAATAAATAATTAGCTCTATTAAGGAGACCATTTTGCCTTTTTGTCTATCTTTTATTTCGCTATACATTGATTTAAATTCAGATAAATATATGAACTTGATTAGAGATTTGAATGAATTGTAGATATTAATTTGTGAGCAATTGTTATATTTTTTTCTAAAATTTCACTTTTATGTTAAATTTGTTTTTAATATTTAAAAGTGATACTTAACTCCTAAAGTTAATAATTTATTTAATTAGGTTTTTCTTACAAATTTTTGGGACTTTTTTATTAGACTCAAGAATACATCGATTATTTTATTATTTGTATTAAAGAATTACCCTAAAACTTTAATTTGTATTACTTCTGTCCCCAATATTTTAAAAACAACACTTAAACTTGTAAAATTAATTATTTATCTCACTTAAGTTCTTTTAACCAAAATCAATACTTTTAGTTAATTTATTTATTTTACACTAAAACTAAAAAAAATTTTCTTCTAGTAAGATCCAAGTCCATGAGTTTAACAAAAAGAGCGGTGTTGCCACTATACAAATATTTTTTTTTAAAACATGAATTATAAATCACTTTATAAACTTTAAATTCATAAGCATATAAATTATATAAATATAGCGACATCTTTGTTTTTCTTGAAGTATAATTTCTTTATTTTATGTTTGAAATAAATAAATAAACTAAAGTATTAATTTTAATTAAAAGAACTTACCTGAGACAAATCATTAGGGATTTAAGTATTATTTTTAAAATATTAGGATGAAAATGATAAAAATTAAAAATTTTATGGACAATTTTTTAATATAGATAATAAATTTACCAAGACACCCTTGTGTCTGGTAAAAATTTCAATGGAATTTGATCAAAAGCACTTAATTGAGATAAAAACGAAGTATGAGATCCAAACCCACATTATATAAATAAAGTAGTAAATGAAACATGAAAAATAAGGTA
>JBBMKE010000011.1:19642255-19653368 GCA_037834125.1 Lippia alba | reverse complement strand
AAGCGATCGCTTAATAAGCGATTTCATAAAAATAAGCGATCGCTTAATAAGTGCAATATTCTCTTTCAATTTAGTCCTTTCAAAATTTATATTTCTTGAATTTAGCCCAAATGAATATTTAATTAATTTACTTTATATTTCTTGAATAAAAATAAATAGAAAATATTTGAAGGGTTATTTAGTGAAATAGAAACTTGAAGGGCTTTTACAGCCAAATTTCCCCTATTAACTTTAGTATAATCATTAATCAGTATGAGCCTCATTCTCCAGGAGGCACAGCAAATCCAGACCATAATTACAACAATTTCCACATACTACCAACCTGTAATGAACCAATCCCTGCCCATATTACTGCCTCCGTAACAAGAGATGTGCTAGAGCCTAGACCATCCTACTCGACATAGATGATGCCTTCATCATCAATGTCGTCGCCCTCCCACTCCTCACCATCGTTGTTTCCATCTGCAAACTCTCTGGAATCATTTTTACCATCCTTTCTGCCTTTTTTCTCGTTCTCATCCTTTATTCTATCTAATATAGCAATTACCTGGATCAGACACAAGGCAGAAGATTAAGCACAGAATAATAAGTAAACTGAAAAGAGGACATTTGCGCAAGGAAAGAGTGGTTATGTAAATCTCACCCTGCTTCCTCGTTCTAGAGACTCGTCTTCAAAGAACCGAACCTCAGGAGTGAGCCTCAGCTTCATACGCTTGCCTAAAGCACTGCGAACATATTTTGCTTTTGACTTCAGACCTGCTAGAGCAACTTCTTTTCCTCTTTCATCTCCAAATACGGATACATAGACTTTAACAACCTTGATGAAAGCAAAAAAGATGCTTAGGCATTTGATATAAACTTCAAAACACTGACTAAAGAAAGATCCACAATATTATCAATCTTAACAGCCAGTTAGCGAGAGTCACAAGTCTGCTTATGAATATTTACAGTTCACACAAGAAGTTTACACGAGAAAAGAACTTCTAGAGAGGTGAAATAACGATCAATCCTGGTTTTCAGAAAGAAGCTTAACATACAGGGGAAATCCTAAGCTTGCCTAATGCGTAGAAGACGAGTATTATGAACCTTGAGGCTTGAACACGATAAGTTTTGAGCTAACACTAATCAACATAAAATGCAAAAATCCACGAAAACAACTACTTTGAATAAGGATTGGGATTGGAGAAAATTTCACGGTGCAACTTTCAGAAATGACAGCTGAATAATCATGAAACTTATCAAGTAACATCCTTTAATCAATAATACTCCAATTTCTTGTTTGCACATCCAAATCCATATAATTATTCTTCTCATCATTGTTACCAAAACTATCCAATGCTCAGCTTCTTATGTTACATGTTTAACCTAGAAATTAAAAAAAAAAAATCAACTTCTTTACCCAGCAGCACCAAATTTCCCAATCAACAATTTGTTAATCCTTATAAGCACCCCAAACACACATTCGCAGCACTAATCAGAAAGAAATACTCTAAATTGACTCTCTCAATGATTAGAAGAACTAAAAACAGTTGATTTGGACCATAATCGAGCACACAGAAACCACAATTGGTAAAATCAACACCAGTAATAGTTTGCTTCCACAGCTCTACATCGCCTATGGTGAGAAAGAAAAAACTCAGCCTAATCAAGTAACAATAAGCAATCAAATAACCTGCAAATCCGAAGAAACTTCGACATCACTTATGGTAGTAACCGACGACAAGTATCGATCGGCCCCCACAGCAGCTTCCGGCAACACAGCATGCTGCAGAACCTTATCCGTGAGCAACATATCCGATATCTCCCTCATTATCTGCTTGGCCACCATTTTCACTCTCCTAGGGTTCGCCATGCATATAACAGCACTCCTCCGACGATTTCCATTGCCGCTGCCGGAGGTCGTCGCAATCACCCGATGCGGCGGCGGCGGCGGGCGGCGGAGGTCAATCGAGATGAGAGAGCGAGATGACGGAGAGAAACGTGGAATCGAACATGGTAAAGTGATTGTGGAAGAGGGGTGGTTGAGAAGGTGCGGCATTAGACAACTTTATCGGTAGATAGAATGGGAGGGAACAAATCGGAGAAGAATATCCGTTCGCCATTTGGGGCCAATTTGGGAAATATAGAAATGAAAGGACTAAACAACGATTATTGGGTTTATATTGGGTGCGGCCCAATATTAGGCAATGCGAATTAATGGGTCAGATGATTGGGCTTATTGTTCGGGTTCGGGTGGATCGGGAAAATTGTCGACGATGTGTAAAAACTTATTGTTTATTGGCCGAGATCGGGTGATATAACTCATAAGCTTAATGCAGATGGAAGTTATCTCACTGAATTTTTGTCGCTATTATTGGAGGTTTAGTCATAAATTGACATGGGGAGTGGATTACTAACTTTTTGGTTCGTTTGGACAATTATTTCATTACAACGACAAAGTTGTTGGGACTTAGAGAGATCTTTAATATTGTTTGGGGAAGGCCTCTGAAATAATCATTGTGAAAGTTGATTTGGAGACAGTTATTAGATTGTTAAAGAAGTTGATGTAAAATTTTTAATTAAGTTTTATTCTTGACGATTGTTGCACTACTTTTAATAAATTTTGACAATATCGTCTCCAATACAATCGAACGAATGACAATTTTTATGTGGACGCCTTAATTAGAATTGACCATAAATCTTTGAATCGGGATGAACTGATTCTTCCTCATACTATGATTGATCTATTTGAAATTGATGTATAAGCTTTACTTTTGGGGTTTTCTTTTGAAAAAAAAAAAAAAGAAAAGAAAAAGAAAAACACTTAAACTCTTAATTTTCTTGCATCAAAATATTATAACTTAGCAGAGTTTAGCTTTCAATCAAGATTTTTGTTCTCGCGCTTCATGGTATTCAACTGTCATTAAATACGAAAAATTAAAAATTTCCAATAGATCCATTAAAATTCCCACCCTCGCATGAGAGTTCTCCCCCTCTCCCCTGAGAGCTGTCAAACCCTAACCCTAAAACCTTGCATGCTAGTCTGGCCGGAGCCCGTCTCGACAACCGCCGTTCGCCGACCGTCATCGTTGAGGCCTTCCTCCGTTCTTTTCCTGCACGCTAATAAGTTGATTTTCTCGTTAGTTTTCATTCTGTTTTCACTTATCTTCCTTTTTTCTTTCTCCAGGTTTGCTCGTTCGGTCTCACGAACTTTCGTTGCCGTTCCGCTCATCTCATCTGATGGATAACCCTAACTATTCTGGTACTACGGAGGAATGCTCCGAGGAAGACTTAATCAGACGTACACAGTCGATCTCTCTTACTGCTACGGAGGCCGAAAGCCTACAAATTCCTCAGTCATCATAGGAGAATGATAATACGGATTTCTCTTTGTCGTTGGTTGGTAGATTATGTTTCAAGCGATCAGTCCATTTCGAGCCGTTCCGTGTCTCTATTACTCGAGCCCTGAATCCAGTAAAGGGCTTGGAGATTTCAAAGTTGGGAGAGGATAGATTCTTATTTAAGTTCTTCCAGAAACTAGATTTACAACGCCTTGGAATTATGAAAAGTACCTCCTTATTCCTAGCACTATCCCGGAGGATACAGAACGTTGCTGTTAATTTGGACAGGTGCGATTTTTATGTTCAGATTCATGGGCTCTCCCGGAACCGTAGGAATGAAATTGTTGCGATATGGTGACAAATAGAATTGGGAAGTTCTGGTCTTTCTCTGAGCCCTCCAGGGGCGATTTGGGCTGATTTTCTGAGAGTGCGGATTGGGATGTTGATGTCAAAACCGCTTGTTAGATGTATTGGTTTGAGAACACCATCAGGGAAGGAGTTAATCGTTTCCTTTACATATAAAAGATTATCCAAATTTTGCTATCTTTGTGGTCACACGGTGCGATCACACCGACAAAGTTTGTCTACTTCGTTATGATGAGAACTTCATTGATCCCTTACCCCACTATTTGTACGGACCATGGCTGCGTGCTTCTCTTCCGGGTGCGATCTCAATCGAGAGGGGCATCATCTCCCAATTCCCTACCTTAATCCCTGCAAACATTATCGAGCTTAATAACCAGTCCCAGTCCCTTCCTACCCATCCCAACGATAAGCATAGTTTATCCCCCACTCTCACATCTTCGAACCCAAAATCCCAGTCCCAAATCCCCCCGCAGAATACTCAATCCCACCGATCTCTCCCTTCATATGTTTCGAGCAAGACTACACCTCTCTACTCTCCACAGTACTACGATTCCAGCATTCAGGACAACACCTCTACCTTAGCCACTATCAACTCCACAATTCCACCCTCTATTCCTTCACATTCTTTAACTCTCGCTACTAGGCACACACCTAATAATTTTGATATTATTGTGAAAACCCGCAAACATCCTCCCCCTGAGTCAGCTGAGAATCCAACCAATCCCATCAATGCCTCAAGACGTGTACTTTTAATCCCAGCTCCACCAACTCTATTAATAGTATTATAAATTCCTCTCAACCAACTACCTCTCTTCAATCCCAATTAAACATCTCTCCCGCCTCCCTCATGGAACAACACCCCATTAATGTACTGTTACAACTGAGCCTCCCTAAAACCCAAACCACCCCTGCTGCAAAACCTCGAAAATTCCGTAGTAAAACCTCTTCGTCCCAACTCAAAGTTACTAAAATCTTTCCATCCGAGTCCTTTAAAACCTTCGTCATCCTTATTCTTGATTCTCTAGGATATCACTAATACAGCGGCGGCGACTGCAAGGCAGCCCCACCGTAATTTGCGGTCTCTTATTCGAGACCATAACCCTTTGCTTATTTTCCTATCGGAGACTAAATGTAAACGTCGTCGGTTTGAGTTTATTAAGTTGCAAATGAATATGGAAGGTTTTAATGTTGATTCAGTGGGTATTGGTGGTGGAATAACTTTATTAAGAAGAAAGGAGATTGGTGTTTCTATTTAGAGTTCGTCCCGCAACCATATTGATGCTAGAATTGAGAATGATAGTAGTATTGGGGCGTGGAGATTTACCGGTTTCTATGGTGAGCCAGATAGACAGAATCGGTGGAAAAACATGGGATTTGCTTCGCTAACTAAGTGCTCAATCGCAGCTGCTATGGCTGGTCAGTGGGGACTTTGACGAAATCCTTGCGAATGATGAGAAGGTGGGTGGTATTGATAGAACTTGGAGTCAAATATCGGAATTTGAGAAAGCTCTCACCGATTCGGGCTTAATAGATTTGGATTTTTCTGATTTCCCATTTACGTAGCTCCATAATAGATCAGACCCGGACACTCTTAGAGCCCATCTTGATCGGTCAGTTGTGTCGGATTCTTGGCGAACCCTCTTTCCTCAGACGAGAATGAGGCATCTCCTACCTCTTACTGGATCATGTTCCTATTATCACTTTTCTTAAGGAGAAACCTTACTCCCTAGCTAAACGGAGGCCTTTCCAGTTTGAGGCTCGTTGGGTGAAATCTTCTGACTGTGATCGAATTATTAGAGATGCATGGGAAGGCCCTATGGCTAGTAGTCCGGCTGGGGCTATTCTTTAGAGTAGTGAGTAATGTCGGGTTGGGCTTCTTCGATGAAGTAGAATTGCTCGCAGGGAGGAAAGGGACCACATCACGGAGCTGGAGAAAAGACTTAAATTCTTGCGGGAAGGGGTTATTACTACTGAATCTAAGCGGGAAGAACAGGCGGTGTGGGATATGCTAGGGGAGATTCAGAGCAAGGAGAAAGTGGCTTGGAAGCAACGGGCGAAAGCACAATATTGAGGGAACGAACCAACCATATTGAGGCCCTGAAAGATAATAATGGTGTGGTTCATACTTCGGATGAGGGAATTAGGAGGGTGATTGAGAATTATTTCGGGGATATCTTCACTTCTAATGCTGTTGGAGCTGATGAAATTGATGAAAAGCTGTAGGGGTTGCCGAGAAGGGTGTTACAGATGAGATGAGACGGCAACTTTCTTCACCGTCCCGAGCCGACGAGGTAGCGAATGCCCTTAAGAGCATGTATCCACTTAAATTCCATGGCCCGAACGGCCTCCTCCCGTATTTATTTCAGCACTATTGGAATGTGGTTGGTCGTAATGTCATTGCTTGTGTGTTGGATTTTTTGAATTTCTGGAATTTTGATAGAAAATTGAATTATACCTATGTTGTCTTTATTCCCAAGTGCAATTCCCCTGAATTGATAACCCATTTCCGCCCTATTAGCTTGTGTAATGTGGTTTACAAAATAGGGTCTAAAGTCCTTGCTAATAGACTTAAACCTATTTTGAATTCCATTATTTCCCAGAGTCAATCTACTTTCATCCCTAACCGGTTTATTTGTGATAATGTGCTTGTTGCTTTCGAGATAAATCATTTTATTAAGTGTAAGGGCTCAGGAAAAGAAGAATATTTTACTCTAAAACTCGATATGAGTAAGACGTATGACCGAGTCGAATGGAGACTTCTCTAGAAGGGTAATGGTCAGGTTAGGATTTTCTTTGTTATTTATTGAGCATATTATGTTATGTGTTTCCTCAGTTTCGTTTTCTTTTCTGTTAGATGGGTATGAATTTGGAGCTTTGGTCCTGGAGAGGGGAATCCGTCAGGGTGACTCCCTCTGGCCTTACATTTTCCTTTTCTGCGCAAAAGTTCTTTCTATTCTTTTGCAGGATCTTGAGAATAGAGGGGTCTTGGATGGAGTGAGAGTTTGTTGGAGGGCACCTTCAGTATCTCACTTACTGTTTACGGATGATACCATGATCTGTGGCAAAGCTACTCGGGAGGCGGTGGAGGGAATTAGAGATGTGTTGGAGATGTACAGTTGGATTTCGGGGTAGGAGATGAATTTACAGAAGTCATCCATGATGTTTAGTGGTAGTTGTCCCGAGGATGTACAATTGGCTCTCGCACAATTATTGGAGGTGAGACGGGTGAATAAATTGGATTTATATCTTGGATTGTCGTTAGTGGTGGGGTGGTCTAAAAGAGAGGTGTTCGAATGGGTGATCTCGAAAGTTCGTAGTCGTGTAAATGGTTTCTTTGAGAAACTTCTGTCTAAGGCCTGGAAAGAGGTGTTGATTAAGTCGGTTCTCCAAGCGATTCATTCGTATTCTATGTACTGTTTTATGATGCAGGATAATGTTCTTCACGAGCTTGATTCGAGCATCTCATGATTTTGGTGGAGCAATGGTGGTAAGAGAAAGATACATTGGATAGCATGGGAGAAATTATGCAGTAGCAAGTTTAAGGGGGGCCTCAGATTCAGGTTGTTTAGAGCTTTTAACCATGCTATGTTGGCCAAACAGGTGTGGCATCACCAAACTCAGCCTTACACGTTAATTAGCCGTATTTTAAAGGCTAAATATTATCCGAATTCGGACATTTGGAATGCTCGGTTGGGGAGATCGCCTTTTTTCACTTAGAAGAGCCTCTACTCAGCTGGTCATCTTATTGCAATAGGCTCACGGTGGCGTATCGGGGATAAGACAAATGTGCATGTTTGGAGGGATAGAGGGCTGCCTTTGCCTCCTGATTTAAGATTGAGATTTAAACAAAATGTCGGAATCACACCAGAATGGGTTGAAGAGTTGATGGTACCTGGGATCCAAAAGTGGTTTGTGTAGTTGATTCGAAATATTTTTCATGAGAGGGATGCACGGCTGATCCTTAGTATCCCTCTCGGGTTTGTAAAACGGGAGGATACTTTTTTTTGGCATTTCAGCAAGTCTGGAAAGTTTATGGTACGGAGTGCTTATATATTGGCGAAAGAGTTAGTGGAGCGGGATAGAGCTTCATCGGCTGTATTTGAATCTCATGGTATTTGGAAAAAGATTTGGCAATTGAATGTACAACCGAAAGTTTGTAATTTCTTGTGGCGTTGTTGTCGTAATGTTCTTCCGTCGGCCGTGAATTTAGTGCGTTGGAACTGTGGTACGGACCGGAGCTGTGTTACTTGCGGGTGTTAGCATGAGGATGCAATCCACGCCATTTTTGGCTGCAGCATTGCAAGACAGGTTTGGGCATTATCAACATTACCTTGGAGAATGGTGAATGGCATTGCAACTGACATGTGTAATGGCCTACTGGATGCACTGGAACAATTGTCATGTGCGGATGGTGAAAGGTTAGTGCTGATCATGTGGTCTTTGTTGAATAATCAAAACAAAATTAGAGCGGAAGGAGTCAAGCTGTTGCCGCATGAGATTTTGGAATCGGTTAGTCGGTACAGACAGTCGAGTCTGAGCATTGATGAGGAGGTAGGTGAACTGGGAAGGGAGAGTGATGTGGTGAAGTGGGAGAAACCGGATAGAGGTTGGATCAAGTTGAATTTTGATGGTACTGTTTTTAAGCTTTCGAATGAGATAGGCATTGGAATTGTGGCGAGAAATGACGAGGGTGATTGCATTGGATGGGAAACGGATAGGAGAAGTTTTACTTCCGATCCAGTGGTGGTGGAAGCTTTACCGGCTTTCTTGGCAATTAAGTTAGCTAGAGATTTTCGGTGGAGGAAAATTATCTTGGAAGGTGATTGCCTCAACATTATTAAAAGTCTTCAGAGTGAGGCAAGGGATGATTCTCTGGTGGGGAATATACTTGAAGACGTGAAGTCCTATTGCTCCTTGTTTGAGGTGGTTCGGTTCTTTTTTATTCATCGTGGTGCCAATATGATGGCCCACACAATTGCTAAAAATGTGGTCACGGCTTGCGTTGGTGCTTTTGATTTACCTTTAGTTGCTTCTCGTTTTGTTTTGTCGGACTTGAATTAGCTTGGCCTTTGAACCTTTGTTCGTAAAAAAAATAAAAAAAACAAAAAATTTAATACTTTAATGGTTCAATTTGACGTGAATTGGAGTTTTCTTTTCTTTTTTTAAAAAAAATTGAAATAACCTAAAAGCCCTTTCATTGTTCCTTGCTAAAAGAGCAAAAGTAGTCATTAATCTTTCAAGAATTTGATACTTTAACAGTCTAAATGACTTATACTCTGACTAGTTTTGTGCAAATATTACACATTTCCCCCTGTATAAACGGAAAATGAGGGAAAAATTTTCAAATGTGGACTTAATTTTAGTTAATTCCCTAATTTCAAATTTATTTTTGTTAACTCCCTAATTGAGATTCATAATTTTAGTTAGCTCCCTATTCTGTGTGATTTTACCAAGTTTTCCCTGAATGCATTTAAATGTATGATGTATGAAATTCACATAATGTAGTTTAAAAACTCAAGAATGCAATATTTATATCTTATTCTATAGTATAAATTCCGTATCATGTAGTATAAATTCATGGATTCGACAAATCAGTATGATGTATGAAATTCACATAATGTAGTATAAGAACTCAAGAATGTAGTACTTATATCTTATTATGTAGTATAAATTTCGTATTATGTAGTATATATTTATGGATTTGATAAATCAACAGATTTATGAGTTTAAATATATTATATGAAATTCACATAATGTAGTATAAAAACTCAAGAATGCAATACTTATATCTTATTATGTAGTATAAATTCCGTATTATGTAGTATAAATTCATGGATTTACGTTTTTGAGGATAAAATAGTTAATGGGGAGCTAAATAAAATTATGAATCTTATATGGGGATTTAACAGAAATAAATTTGAAAATGGGGAGCTAATTAAAATTTTTTCCACCCATGGGGAAATTTTTGAAATTTCCCCTTCTATAAATCATAACCATCGGACAGGATCTTCTGCTCCAATTTTTTAAAATTTTTGAAATTTTTTCCGTGGATAGAATCTTCTAGAAGAGTAAAACCATAGGAAGAGATCGATTTGTTTTTCTATTTTTTTCTTGAATAATGGCGTTAGTCAGAGATTTTCTAGCGTTAGTTTTGCTATTAAATAAAATCTCACAATTGTACACGTATCACACATCTGATAGGTGGATCAGGAGATGAAGTATAAATTGGAGCAGAAGATCCCGTCCGATGTGGCCGGGGCCCATAAATAATTGAGGATTTGACCTAATATTGACAAAAGACAATTGGTGTTAAACCAACTAGTTTAATCACCATTACTGTAATCAAAAGATTATGTGTGGCAGCAAATCATGGTTAACACACACAAAATATACTATTTTATTCCACTAAAATTTTCTTTTTATTCCCTATGTCTCAATTAATACAATACGAAATCCTTATTGATTATAGCAAAGGTAATTTTGTCGCACAAAGTCATTAATTAATGACCACTTTATTTGAAAATTTCAGTTTGTTCAAATAATAATCGATGTTATAATCCAAGTAAATAACCCTTGTTTGTTATGATTTGCACATGGCTTTCATCTATTTTTCTTGAAAGACGGATGATATGAAACATGACCTCATATTAATTAATTAAATATCTTATAATAATGCCGACTTGAGAAGTAATTATCAATATTTAAAATGTGGACTGTTTATCAAACTAGAGTATTAGAGATCAAGAAGTTAAAATGATTATTAAAAATTCGACTGTTGGATTAACCATATTGAACGGGTAATGTGATTTTTTTCAGACACATCACTGAATCAGAAAATAAAAATCAATGAACCATAAATTTTTTCATAAAAAGTTTTTGGTGTAATTTTAATTTTGAAAATCCAATGAGACCAATTTTATGATCGGTAAAACAATTTTATCAATTAATTTAATCAAAAATAGGAAAGGGAAAAAAAATAAAATTTATTCACACATTAAGTGTCTTGTGACTAAAAGAATTTTGTTAGTTCTTATCCACAAAATCACACGTATTTATGTAGGCCAAATATTCTTATACTTGTAACCGAAACTCCAAATAGCACTTTAGATTATGCTCATTATAATTCTTTTAGACATGCATTATATCTACATATCCACAATAATCATTTCATAATATCAAATCCTATACTATAACTCACGGACCCAGAATACGTTCAGATCCCACCGTATACATGGTGTGATCTCGAAAGACTTCTGCCATTGTCCCAAGGCAAGCTTATTTTAACGCTCGGATATGTGTGGCTCGTGGCCCTCGCCCGGCCCTCTCCTCGCGACCCTCTCTTGGGGCACCCCCTGCGAAGATCCTTCCCTCGAGGGTCAACCCTCGAGACCTCATCGCTCGGGAAGGCAACCCTTCGCGTGTCCCAC
>JBBMKE010000011.1:19622375-19635839 GCA_037834125.1 Lippia alba | reverse complement strand
TTTACTGTTAGCTTTTTAACGATTAAATTCTATGTCCTTGTGAATAGCATAAATGTGTAGGGAGGGTTGCCCTTGTAATGAGCCTCTACACGACCCGAACTCAGAAAAGAGTTGGGGGGAAAACCACAAAAGATGTGTTTTATGCAGACAATACGGCTGAACATTTAGTCTTTTCTCTTTCTAATGAATTGCCTTCTCAACAGTTCTGTGGAACTCATAACCAAGCTAATAATTTCAACTCAGACATGCATTATTTACTATAAGGGAAACATATTATATATGTAGCTGTAAACCTCTTATAATTACATGAAGAAAAGAAAATTTACATATCACGAGGTTTAGCTTATTTACACAAACTTCCCCTGTCAAAGAATTTATATTCCTTCTCGATCCCTCAATAAATTTTGATAATATCATCTCTAGTTTTTATGAATACCCTATTTTTCCTTGACACTTACTAATCAGTATTTATATAAATTTATGACTATGGAGTATGGTAGCGAACGTTACCTCAGGGTTAGCAAGGAGAAGTTTTTGTAATTTCTGAACCTTGAAATTTTTGTCATAATTAAGCATAATCTTGAAGCATGTATGTTCAGAAAAGCACTCGTGAGAACTCGAAAGTGGAAAGTATTGGCAGCAAATCACCCTTGAGGTATGTGTGATACTAGTGATCTGGTTCAACTTTCTTGCTTTCTCATAATGTCTCATTTCCTCATTGTTTGAACTTCAATTTCGCCAGTTGTGATATGTTTATCCTTATTATTCATCGTCATTCTTTTATACGAAACCTTATGATATCCAGAAAAGGCAGTATTTAAGATGTTGGTACTTACATTATCATGCAGTGTTTTAATTTCAGTTTCATGAGTTCAGTCACCCAATTTCAACAATTCCAAGTTCTTGAGCCATTTCGATGGACAAATGATGGAGATTATAGACATCAGCATAGTTTTTTCTGCACGAAGTAGTTGTTTTTCCTTATGACATTTGTAATAACAGCTAAAACCTGATAAAGGTTATAAAGCTGTTGGATCATAAAATGGATCATCAATTTTTCGTGTATTTTGTATACTCATCAAAGTTTGTTGAGGGATTTGTATTTTCTGCGGAAAAAGGAATACGTCCCTTCTATGTGTACAAGAATAATCAAAACCAGAGAACTATCTAAACTCTAAAGCAACTATATTGATATTCAGCCTAATCTGGAGGTCAGGTCGATAAATAAGTCTTCACTGAAAGGAATAGTGAGGCCTCCCTTAGGATGATAGAACCCAAACTCTTCTTCAGCTTGATATAGCAGCTCTTGAAACGAAGGGTGGTTCAAATATGAAACGGGGATAATGAAACGCTTCTTTTCATTCTGACCAACATATACAGCCAAATGCCCTTTAGGAACTTCAGATGATCTTCTTTCACTGGACAAAGAGCGTCTTAGCATCTTTCCGAAGGCCATTTCTGTGTCGAGTGAATCTTGCTGAGCCAAAACCGACAACTTCTTTTGTGTGTATTGGGGTTGCAAAGTGAGAGCTGAGAAAGTTAGACGTATTTGGATGATTTTGAGATGGTTGTAAATTGTAATCTTGAAATGATGTATATATAGAGAGGATAACAAGAAAGAATGTAAGTCGATATGTGGCGGGCTATGAAAGTTGAGAAGCAAAAGCACATGCAAAATCACATGGATTTGTCTTCCAATCGTAGTCAAGATTTTAAAGCAACAACAACAACAACTTATGTGATGCAGAACATTGTAAGCTACCAACTATGGCAACATAGCCCACCGAACGGGCCCAATTGTACTAAACCGAATAATACAATTTGATGGCTGCTCTAACCCTCAAATTGTATGGTTTTGGTTTATTACAGAAAGGTCCAGTTGAGAGGTTAATGTTGCCAGAGTTGGTAGGGTAAAATTTCTGCATCACATATTCTTGTTTGTTGTTTTAAAATCTTGATGACATTGGAAGACATATCCATGTGGTGCTTCATGTGCTTGTGTTCCTCATCCCTCGTAGGCAACCGCACATCCACTACTCGATTAAATCTCTAGACGATAACAGCATATGTATATTTCACCTATATAACATCTCATTTTGAGTCTTGAAACCATCAAATAGTCTTCAACACATCTTAACTTCCTCATCTCTTCCTTGCAATACTTCCTCAGAATTTTTTTGGGATACAAAAACAATGGCCATCAGTAAAATGCTAAGACGGTCTTTATACAGTGAAAGAAGATCGGCTGAAGTTCCAAAGGGTCATTTGGCTGTTTACATTGGTCAGAATGAAAAGAAGCGTTTTGTTATTCCAGTATCATATTTGAACCATCCTTCATTTCAAGAATTGCTGTATCAAGCCGAAGAAGAATTTGGTTTCTGTCATCCTATGGGAGGCCTCACCATTCCTTGTAGTGAGGACTTATTCATTGTGATCAACTCTAATTTGATCAGATCACAATATATGTAAAGAGCATCATAGGTTTATAGAGTAGGTAGGAAAAGAAATGTATTAAAGACAAAATTAGAGTACATACATGAGAAAATGTAACAATTGAGCCATTTTCTTTGCAGAGCACAACAATTCAGATCTTATTTCTTGCTTAATTTACTTTTACTGTTAGCTTTTTAACGATTAAATTCTATGTCCTTGTGAATAGCATAAATGTGTAGGGAGGGTTGCCCTTGTAGTGAGCCTCTGGCCCTCTACACGAGCCGAACTCAGAAAAGAGTTGGGGGGAAAACCACAAACGATGTGTTTTATGCAGACAATACGGCTGAAAATTTAGTCTTTTCTCTTTCTAGTGAATTTCCTTCTCAACAGTTCTGCGGAACTCGGGCCAATAATTTCAACTCAGACATGCATTATTTTACTATAAGGGAAACATATCATATATGTAGCTGTAAACCTCATATAATTACATGAAGATGAGAAAATTTACACATCACGAGGTTTAGCCTATTTGCACAAACTTCCCCTGTCAAAGAATTTATATTCCTTCTCGATCTCTCAATAAATTTTGATAATATCGTCTCTAATTTTTATGAATACCCTATTTTTCCTTGACACTTACTAAATCAGTATTTATATAAATTTATGACTACGGAGTATGATAGCAAATGTTACCTCAGGGTAGGCAAGGAGAAGTTTTTGTAATTTGTGAAACCTTGAAATAATTAAGCAAAATCTTGAAGCATGTAAGTTCAGAAAAGTGCTCGTGAAAACTCGAAAGTGGAAAGTATTAGCAGCAAATCACCCTTGAGGTATTGTAATACTAGTGATCTGGTTCAACTTTCTTGCTTTCTTATAATGTCTCATTTCCTCATTGTTTGAACTTCAATTTCTCTAGATGTGATATGGTTATCATTATTCTTCATCGTTATTCTTTTATACGAAACCTTATGCTATCCAGAAAAAGCAGTATTTAAGATGTTGGTACTTACATTATCATGTAATGTTTTCATTTCAGTTTCAGTTTGGTCACCCAATTTCAACAATTCCAAGTTCTTGAGCCATTTCGATGGAAAAATGAAGGAGACTATGGAGATCAACATAGCTTTTTCTGCAAGAAGAAGTTTTATTATCAATTTGTAATAACAGCTAAGACCTGATAAAGGTTATAGAGCAGTAGGATCATAAAATGGATCATGAATTTTTCGTGTATTCCTATACTCGTCAAAGTTTGTTGAGGGATTCGTATTTTCCGTGGAAAAAGGAATACGACCCTACTATGTGTACAAGAATAATCAAAACCAGAGAACTATCTAAAGCAACTAATCTACAAATGTGTTCCTCTAAGACAAGAGTGTATGTTGATATTCAGCCTAATCTGGAGGTCAGGTCGATAAATAAGTCTTCACTGCAAGGAATTGTGAGGCCTCCCATAGGATGACAGAACCCAAACTCTTCTTCAGCTTGATATAGCAGCTCTTGAAACGAAGGGTGGTTCAAATATGATACGGGGATAATGAAACGCTTCTTTTCATTCTGACCAACATATACGGCCAAATGGCCTTTTGGAACTTCAGCTGATCTTCTATCACCAGACAAAGACCGTTTTAGCATCTTGCCGAGGGCCATTGTTGTGCTGAGTTAATTTGATGAGTAGAAATCAACAACTTTTTTCTTCTTGCGTGTATTCGGTGAGAAAAGTGAGAGCTGAGGAAGTTGAATGTTTTTGGAAGAGTTGTGATGGTTGTAAAATGTAATCTTGAAATGATCTATATATAAAGGAAAACAAGAAAGAATGTAAGTGGATATATGTGGTGGGCTATGAAAGTTGAGAAGCAAAAGCACATGCAAAATCACATGGATTTGTCTTTCAATCGTAGTCAAGATTTTAAAGCAACAGCAACTTATGTGATGCAAAATATTGTAAGCTACCAACTAGGGCAGCATAGCCCACGAAACGGACCCAATTGTACTAAACTGAATAATACCATTTGATGGCTGCTCTAATCCTCAAATTACATGGTTTTGGTTTATTACAGAAAGGTCCAGTTGAGAGGTTAATGTTGCCAGAGTTGGTAGGGTACAACGTTCTGCATCACAGATTGCTGTTTGTTGTTCTAAAATCTTGATGACATCGGAAAACAAATCCATGTGACGCTTCATGTGCTTGTGTTTCTCAGCTCTCATAGCCAACCATGTACGACTCAATTAAATTTCTAAACGATAACAAGTCATATCTATTCTCGACCTTATATATACAGCTCATTTCAGTCTTGAAAACCATCAAATCATCTTCAAAACAATTTTAACTTCCTCATCTCTTTCTCTCAATACTTTCTGATAATTCCTTTGTTTTTTTGGGTACAAACAATGGCCATCAGTAAAATGCTAAGACAGTCTTTATCCAGTGAAAGAAGGTCGGCTGAAGTTCCAAAAGGTCATTTGGCCGTTTATGTAGGTCAGAATGAAAAGAAGCGTTTTGTGATTCCGGTATCATATTTGAACCACCCTTCGTTTCAAGAATTGCTCTTTCAAGCCGAAGAAGAATTTGGGTTCTGTCATCCTATGGGAGGCCTCACCATTCCTTGCAGTGAGGACTTATTTATTGATGTGATCAACATTAATTTGAGCAGATCATAATATATGTATTGAACATCATAGGTTTGTAGATTTGGTAGGGAAAGAAATGTATCAAGGATAAATTAGAGCACAGAAATACACATGACTTTATTAATTTTTTTGAGTCAATTTCATTGCAAAGCACAAAGGTTCAGATCTTATCTCTTATTTAGTTACTTCTACAGTTAACTCTATGTTTTAGGCAGACAATAATGCTGACAATTTTTTTTAATGAAAACAGAGTATTTTCTCATCTTTCATAACCAAGCTAATAATACCAATTCAGACATGCATTCTTTTACTATAAAGGGATAATTACACAAACTCCCCCATCAAAGAATTTATATCATGCCTCTCTCGTCGGATTTTGATGATATCATGACTAATTATGCATGATTATCCTATTTACCCCTGAAACTTACTATTCAATATTTGAAATTAAGTTTATGATTACAATAGCAAACATTAGGCCAAACCTCAAGTTATGCAAGGGGAATTTTTTGTAAATTTTCAAACCCCGGATAAGTTTGTGTGATTACGTCAAATCTCAAGGCATGTAAGCGTAATTATCTCTACAATAATGTGAAAAATTAGTCAAGGTCCGGAGAGAATTACATATTTAATGGAGAAAAAGTGCATCTTGAATTGATTGATAACATGGAAAAAATATATATATTTGTTCATATATTTGATAGCTTGTACTGTATTCTGCACAGGGATTGTAATCTCTTCATTTAGGAAACACCATGGATTACTCTGTGATTCACTATTTAAAAGATGTGTAGGATGGATAAATTTGAGCTACAAAGATAGTTTTCTTGTGACAAAGCAAAGATGCCTAATCATGATATGCTTTTTAACTTTTTTTATTTTCTTAATATAGTTTTAATATAGATAGATAGATAGATAGATAGATTAGCTGATGGTTTAATGAATCAGTGCTTCTTTACAAAGAAAATTAGGGAAGAACTGAGTTTCCAAATCCGAACAAGATTCTAGTAACAACATAACCCGATGCAACTGTTGAATCTTGAATTGTTTCATTAATTTTTCGTGTATGCATGTATTCTAAGTTTGTATAAGGATGAATATTTTCCATGCAAAAATATCCTTTGTATCTATACAAGGATATTAAAAAACACAGAAAAAAAAAAGTTCCATCACAAAAGACTAATCTACAAAGCTATGTTCATATTCTGCCTAATTTGGAGGTGAGATCGACGAAAAAGTCCTCGCTGCAAGGAATCGTGAGGCCTCCCATAGGGTGATGGAATCCAAATTCTTCTTCAGCCTGAACTAGAAGTTCTTGAAACGAAGGGTGGTTCAAGTATGACAATGGGATCACAAAACGCTTCTTTTCGTTCTGACCAACATAAACAGCACAATGTCCCTTCGGAACTTTAGCTGATCTTCTTTCGTTAGATAAGGACTGTCTAAGCATTTTTCCGATAGCCATGGCTATATAAAGTGAATATTGCTCGATTAAGAGTTTCTTTTTCGGAAAAATTGTGAGGGATATTTGCTGATGGTTTTAAGGAACTGAAATGAGTTGTATATATAGAGGTGAACAAAGAAATGTTAGTATCTTCAAGAAAATTAATAGAGAAGTGAATATGTGGCTGGAAATGGGGGAACTCTGAAACACAAGCACATGAAGAATCACATGGATTTGTCTCTTTGAATATATTTTTCATACAAACTTTCAAGCTGCAAAGTATGAAAGCTAGCACTGTTTCCTACCTACACTTGAAAATAACCCCACCATAATAAATTGGATGGCAAAATGAGATGACTTCTTTAGCCTAATTACAAAATGATTTTCGTAATATCAAGATCAACGACATGGATATAAAACCGTATAGATTATCGATTGTGATGTCAAACGGTCCCCCCTTATCGAATAGCCTGATAATCCAAACGGTCAAACCTCATTAGAAAATTGCTGCATTAATAATGTTCTTTAATCTCATACATTTGTTTATGACTAATCAGGTGTAAGGTCCACATATGTGTTCTAACATAAACAGAAGTTATGACTATATAACTCTGATGTGTATCAAATGTTAATTTCCAACTATGTCATGTACTGCTGCAGTACATGATGAGCTCTGGTATAACTGCTACAGGCTCAAAGAACTTAAGCAATAATTAAAAAAGAAGTTTTACATTGATCACCGAACACGATTTACACAGTTTTTTGCTACAAATCGGTCCTATAAATGTGTAAAATCTCTTAATGCCCCGATTGAGAGGTGAGATTGATGAACACGTCTTCGCTACATAGAACTGTAAACACTCCAACTGGATGATGAAATGCAAATGCTTCTTTAGCCTGATTAAGCAATTCTTGAAACGAAGGTTGGTAACTAAAAGCGATGCTTGAACAAGAAATCTCCTCCATTCAGCTTCTCCAACATAAACTGCAAGCAAACTAACCATTCGGAAACTAAGTTAGGATTGTTTCCGTAAAGAGAAAGTAGAATGACAGCTGGAAACTAAGCAATATTTGATTGTTTATGAAATATATCTCGTTGGCTGCTACATAGGTTTATATATACAGATGAAGTAGGAATTTCGTGTCGAATTATGGAGAGGTTTAACTAGGGCCCTTCTTATCAAACTCAAGCAAATGAAAGATAACATGGAATTGTCCCTCCAAGTGAGGTCAAATACGTATAGCATTTAAGTTAATGTGGCCTACAAGACTATATAAGCTCTGAGGAAATATATTTTGCTGTTTGTTATGGTAAATGGTAGGGTCTAATGCTCTTCAACAAATCTGCAACTCCAAATTATTGATAATGAGTTGGAAAAAGGAAGCATGTGATATGTATAAGTCTTGCTATCATTTGTCACTTTCACTTTGGAGAAATTAGGCATCGCATTTGCTTACCTAGTTGCTGAAGATAATACGGTCGATCGGACATTCTGGTAGAGCTGGTAGAGAACAATGTTTTGCATCACCATAAATTCTTGAAAGACTAGGGCATGTGATTTTGCATGTGGTTAGGTTTCTCAATTCTAAAGGGCAACCACATATTCACATACCATTTGAGTTAATAAAAAAATACAACATATCTTCTCCAACTATATAAATACACAACTCATTTCAGGATTACCACCATCAACAACTCCTCAAAGTACTTTTAATTTTTCTCAGCTCTTAAAATTTTGGCAATATTTTCAAGATTCACTTCTTATACAAAAAAATGGCCATTCGTCAAATTCTGAAACGGTCTCTATCCAACGAAAGGAAATCAGCTGAAGTTCCAAAGGGTCATTTTGCTGTTTATGTCGGTCAGAATGAAAAGAAGCGGTTTGTTATTCCAGTATCATATTTGAACAACCCTTTGTTTCAAGAATTGCTGCATCAAGCTAAAGAAGAATTCGGGTTCCATCACCCCATGGGAGGACTCACCATTCCTTGTAGCGAGGACTTATTCATGGATCTCACCTCTCGATTGGACAGAAGATGATGTGTATATTATATTTCTAGGAGATTAGACTTTCATAAATATTTTAGTTTATCTGACAAAATATTAAAATTCTTGTTGTTGTATATATCCGAGGACAAAATTAGAGTATATTAATACATGTGAAAAATTTTTGAGCCACTTTCAGATGCAAAATGATTTATGTGGTTTTAGTTCTTTTTCTCTTGCTCAATGGTTTCTGACTGTACTAAATACCTGTGCAAATAATCTCAAATCATGCATAGAGCTACCTGAACTTAACAAAACATGTATTATGTTGAGAGAGAGAGAGAGAGAGAGAGATTACACTGACATACCCTGAGGTTTGGTATAGTTACACAAAGTTCCCCTTTGGTTTGCAAAATCGCAAGAATGTTTCCCTTTTAAAGAATTTACATTACATTTAGCTAGAATTTTCATTTCTAATTTTTGTGAAAGCTTTATTTTTCCCTTGGAGCTTATAATTAATATTTGGATTTAAATTTATGCTACAATAACAAGCATTAGGTCGAAATTTAAGGGTATCCTAAGTTTAGTTTCCCTAATTACTCAAACTTTAGGGGAGGTTTGTGTAATTTTGTGAAACCTTAAGGTATGCCAACATAATTATCCCTTGCATTTAATCAATAACTAGTAACTCTGCACATTCGATGCATGTGCAAATAAAAAAATATTAGCATTTAAATATATTAAAATATTTTTTTGATTAATATATATTCTATAATTATTTATATTATAATAATCAAATTACGATGAATAAGCAACATAAGATAGTGTCATATTAATAATTAAAATTAAAAACATAAGCACAAAGAGATAAACATTGTATAAAAAAAAAAAGTTGAAGTGATGAGAGAGAAAAAAGAAGTTAGGAAAATGTGGAAATTTGAAATAAAATAAATTAATTAAAAAAAATTAGAGACCATGACACCACAATCAACTCTGACGCTTAATAATAATATATAGTATAGATAAGAAACATAACGCAAATAGATTTGAGCAGAGTAGCCTTATAACGGGACCTTGTTACTCCTGTAGGAAAACCTAAGTTGCTATGATTCATATGAAAATTCTAATATCTGTAAACTTAATCCCCAGTTTTCTGGCAACAAAAACATACTAAAATGTGCATAGAGTCATTTCTTGAAACAGAACTACTATAAAAATGTATATTCGAATACTCTACTATTGTTCTTGAATACATTTCTGCTCCAGGCAAATTTACAGTAAGAAGAATATTGTCAATCTGTGACTGTCAGATAAACTAATTTACGAAACTGTATTTTCCTATATCATAAGAGTCTTTAATCATCTTCTATCCAATCGGGACGTGAGATCCATGAATATCTCCACACTGCACGGAATGGTGAGTCCTCCCATCGGGTGATGGATCCCAAATTCTTCTTCCGCTTGAGACAGCAGCTCTTGAAACAAAGGGTGGTTCAAATATGACACAGGAATAACATAATGCTTCTTTTCATTCTCACCTACATACACAGCAAAATGGCCCTTTGGAACCTCTGCTGATCTTCTTTCACCGGATAATGATCGTCTCAACATTCTACGGATGGCCATCGTTGTTTGAAAGAGACAAAACAAGAATCTTGATGAAGTCAAAGAAAACTTGAAAATCGAAATTATAGTGGGAAAAAAAAATGTTGGAGGAAGTTAAAAGTATTTTGAGAACTTGATGGTTATAATCAGAAAGTTATGCTGTGTATATATAGGAAAACTAGAATTGATGTTAAGTGGATATGTGGTGGGCTAGGAAAGTGAAGTAACAAAAGCACATGGATATGTGTCAATGAATGGCCTTCATTTTTACGTATTCATATGGTATATAGATTATTGAAATGGGGACCATATTACCAGACAATGGACTTAATTACAAGCAAATGGGATATCACATGGATCTGTCTACCAATCACTAGTACAGTTTGAAAGATTGGTTATAATTAGAGAACTATGGATATGATACTAGACATAATTCAAGAATTTAAGGTGAACATTTCCAACGAGGAACAATGGTATTTGAGATGTCTGGGGTGTGCTGTCTGTTGCCTTGAGCTGTGGGGTTTAATGCCCTTCATGAAATGTGAAGAGTCTCCGATTTTTGTGATTGAAGTCATGAATTTCAAGACACTTTTAGTGAGATCACCTCATGTTGGTGTAACTGTCTTCAAGTGGTTAATTTGTTAGTCAAAATTACTGCAAATGGAGGGTATGTACAATTTTGAAAAGGGGACGATGAAGGAACAAGTGTGTATCAGAAGTGATTCTAAATATGGGTTCGATCTTGAATTGTTGTATCCGCAGCTTTGATCAATGTTCACGTATTATTAAACTAGAAAGTGGTGCTTTTTGAAATTCTTTCATGCAAGGTTATAATCATTCGGGGGAGCTTCAAAACGCTGGTAAGTTGTTTGTTCATTTACATCAGCTTTACCCTGCCAGTGGGCATCTGAGGTTAGTGCATGTGAAAGCATGATTGCACTCCAATATTGTGAAATAAGGTTCAGTCAGTAATGAAGATTTATCATGATATGGTTGAGAAGCATACTATTTACACATTTCATGGGACTCTGTTCGAGCAGCTGATGAATTGAATAGGCATTTGCTTTTTTACATTAAAATACCAGATCCTGACGTAGTCTCAGACGACGAACTTATTGATGGCATAGCACGGTTTGGAGTATTAGAAGAAGCTAACAGGGTATGTTTTTTAAACATAGGTAGTGGGCCGGTGCGGACAAGATCACATTTTTTACTGTCTTGAGATGCATTGCGAGATTATCATGTATTAAGTTATTTTGCATGCATTCCAGGGAAATTTAGAAGGACATGCTCTAGGGAATGCTCTGATCAGTCCTATTTGAAAACAAGTAAACAACGGAACAATGACTTATGTTGGCAGGGTAAGATTGCACCAGTCTATTCCAATTGGTGCTGTAAGTTTGAAGCATTAGTACTTAATTGACAGCAAAAGGTGACAAAGTATATAATGCCTTTGAATATTAAAATGACACAATGATTCTTGATATATACTGATGTAATCTAATTTTATATGTGGATGCAATTCTGATCCCCGACAACTTTACAACTAAAACAATGTTAAATCTCTCAATGAAACAAATTAACAAAATTATGGTCTGCTAAACATGATGTGTATATCAACGAATAGCTCCTCGCTGCAAGGTATGGGGACGCCTCACGTAGGGATTGTTGACCATCCATTATTTTGAATGATTAACAAAAAGTGTTGTGTTGGATCAATCACCGGAACGAGTTATTCCAAGCAGATCAAGAACAATCATCGGAACAAATCATTCCAAGACAAGCACAACTGAAATATGCTGCACAGGTTCCAAGGTACTTAATGTAATTAATCTTAAGTTACTATTTTTCCTTTAAACCTTTCATGCTGGACAATGCAACGGCTATCTTGTGGAAGCACCATTCTCTCTCTCCCACTTGCATTTTAAAGTTTGAATATCGAGTCTTGCGAGATGTGTCAAAGAAAGGTGCAACGGCTATATTCTTCAAAGGCTATAAAAGAGAGATGACTCTTCAAAACAACTTGATTTTCCTTGGGCTTTTAAGTTGTTGTTTTTGTGTACACGTATAGAGTGCTGTGTGTGTCTTCTCAGTGGGCAGAACTTAAGCTAAGGTTATCCGGGAGCTTCGGTTTGAGCAATACCAGCTGTGTGTGTTGGTTCGTCTCAAAGGGAGCAAGTTTTGTATTGTGTATCTTCTTTTATATCAATAAAGTTGCAGGTTCGAAAGTCCTAAGTTTACAACTTAGGTAGAGGATAAATCTCTTATGTTCGTGTTTTCACAACCTTAGAGGTCAAACCTCTCTAAATACCTTGTCTCTTGTTCTTACTTGTTCATATCTGGTTTGAGACTTTATTGTGCAAAGTTGAGCTGTTTGATTGGATCATACCTATGCCTAAATCGATATACTAAATCTGCTCTTGATAGAGCTTCTGATTATATGATCTTTGAGTGAATGAAGCTTTGGTTAAATCTTGTGTTACATGAACATCCATTCACTCACCAAGCTGTAGTTGTTGTTGCTTGAAGAAATCACTCTAACTGATACGAAGATGGTACCTTTGATACTGACAAACCTGTGCTTAAAGATCTGTTAAGACCTTTGTCTTGGTTCATAAAAGAAGCTTGTTTCAAGTCCAACGCAACTCTGATATTTGTGATTGAGCTATTTAGCTCAAGGTGAAATTGAGTATACATTGTGGGAAAAGTTTTAAAGGATCAATTCCCCCCCTCCCCCCTCCCCATCTTGATCAACAGGGGAGACTTCCGCTTCAGCTCGAAATAGCAATTTTTGAAACGAGGAATGGTTTAAATAAGAAACTGGAACAACAAACTGCTTTACGACCAACATAAACAGCAAGATGACCGGCCTTAGGAGCTTCAACCGATCTCCTTTCACTAGATAAAGATCATTTAAGAGTTTTTCCGGTGGCCATTATGTGTATGAAAAGCTTTGTTCTTTCTTCTCTTATCCACGGTGAAAGGCAAGAGCAAATAATATTGTAGAGTATGTTGAGGATTCCTCGATGACTATAAGCCCGACATGATTTCATATATATATATAGGCAAAACAACATATGATGTACCTTTGAGAAATTTTAGATTGAACGATGAATATGGTGGGCTTTGAAAGTAGACAATCACGTGGATTTGTCTCTTTGACTCACAATCAAGATTTTAAAGCAATCAAACAACAAATTGAGTGATGCAAAAAATTGTAACCTACCAGCTCTATCAAAATAACCCTACTTCAATCAAGTTGATTGCCAATTGCAATGACTCCAAATGTTATCTGCTTCAATGCAGTGGGGTCAAAGGAGGGTTATGTTGCCAGAGTTGGTATCCCTACAATCTTTTGGATCACACA
>JBBMKE010000011.1:19578982-19589031 GCA_037834125.1 Lippia alba | reverse complement strand
GGGAGGCCTCACCATTCCTTGCAGTGAGGAGTTGTTCCTCGATCTCACATCTCGACTGGAAAGAAGATGATATATACGTTAATTTCAAACTCCACTACTAGACAAGACTCATTAGTAGATCCCATTCTCTTAGTGCTGTTGAAAATGGAGTAAAGTTCAATGTATTAGTTTAATGATTAGATTTCATACACAGTTCAGTCTGTTTTCTATTACACAATCATTATTTTCTTGTTCTCTTTCATGTTATATGTAACTAACTTAACTAGAATCAATCTTTGTGTTTGATGAACCACAAATTATGGGATATGTAGGGAATGATGTCAACTTCAACGATGACAAAGTCATATGTTGTTTTTCAGATCATCTGAAGATTCTATGACAAAAACCATGTGTTCTTCCATGTGCTAATGTTTACTTCAAGTTTTCCAACCACCACATATCTTCATGATTCAACCCTTTATATCACATTTATATATGTGTGCCATTTGTAAGTTTACAAGCAGCAAAAAGACTTGAGCTTCTCTCAGCTTTTTCTAACAGAACTTTTCACATATTCATTCCTTTTTTTCATCCTTTCCTTCGCAAAAGTAAGAAACCGTGGCCATTCGTCAAATGTTGAGAAGATCTTCATCGAGCGAAAGATCGGTTGAAGTTCCAAAGGGTCATCTCGCTGTTTATGTGGGAGAGAACGAAAAGAGGCAGTTTGTTATTCCATTATCATATTTGAACCATTCTTCATTTCAAGAATTGCTATATCAAGCTGAAGAGGAATTCGGCTTCAATCACCCTATGGGAGGCCTCACCATTCCTTGCAGTGAGGAGTTGTTCCTCGATCTCACATCTCGACTGGAAAGAAGATGATATATACATTAAGTTACAGAACAAGCAATATGATTTTTGTATATTAGCTAGTTCTACACATACATTTTTTGTTCGTCTCAGAGGACACCCTTTTCGGGATGAAATGTATCCCTTGAAAATATTTGTGAGGTTGATTATAAAAGACTTGCTATACTTCAAAAGAAAATTCATTTTCTAACCTATTCTTTTTACAACAGTAGTCTTAAATTCTAGAATGCTAATCAACCTCAACTACAGACTACTTTTGTTAGGGGTTGAATTGAAACCCAGCATTTCTTCCTTCCGTAAGTATCAAAATCGTCCTATCGGCTGCATGCACTTTTCAAACGCTCTCGAAAACGGGAGAAAAAACGGTATGTACATATACGCACAACTTAGGCACCTAATATGCTCCACCCTTTATTGTTAAAAGGTTTCCTGCGTAAACAGACTCCAATATTTCTCACGTTTGTTGAACATTAAATAGAAGCTCAAAGGAAATCCAAACATAGTAGGTAACATTCTCTCTTCAATGGTAAAGGGAATATAATGGGTTTCTTGATGTCAAAAATCAGTCATCCAGAAGAACAATATTATAGGTCACATGACTCACATTTCATCTCATCATTTGAAAAGAAAAGGAAACCTAAAATGACCAACCAACATCACCCACACAACTTGAGATAAAATAGAAATCTACATCGGTTAGGACAAGATGAGAATGAAACAATACAATGATACAACTTAATAGAAGATTGATACGGCAGAATATATCTAAATTAAGCATCACAGCAAAATTGTAGTCAATCATTAACGATTGCCTGTGTTTGATATACAAGAAGATGACACTTATCTAGAAGCCCTTATATGATGATTGACGATAATTATGCAGCTTTGTTGGCTTTGGCTTCATCGATTTTCTTCTTCCTTTCTTTCAGCCGTTGTACATGAGCGTGTTTCCTCTCTTTGCCAATCTGAACACGAGGGTGGCACATATAAGCAGGCAATCAAAGAATCTCATACAATAAGTCTGTATCAACTAATTAACGAGCCGGAATTTTAAGGACAACAAATCCACATCACGGAAAATATAATCATGAGTTCGTGACATTCTTACCTCCATAGCTTCTAGAAGCTTCCTCTTCTTGCGTGGCATGACCACCTTCGACATACTAGCAGCATCTTCAGCAATTTGCCGCAGATCAGGTTCAGCTTCTTCCTCAGCATCTTTCCTCTCGACGTCACCAGAGGGAGCGGAAAACTGGGCACCTTGAAGCTCCTTTTTAAGCTCTTCATGATACTGTTTCTCCAGAGCAGACATCTGAATCCATAAAATATGTCAGAATACTTTATTGCTTCAAGAAATCATAATTATTCAATTCAAGATGAACATAAAACTCAAATATTATCAGCTATGTGCATTAGAAGCTATACCTTCTTTTTCCGCTGAGCAGCTTCAATAGCTTCTGCCCTATCAATAACACCTAGCAAGCTCTGAGGATCATCTAGATCTTCTTTTCCCAAGCCAGGCAATGGTAAGACTTCTTTCCTTGCAGCAGCTTTTAGTCGCTCAATAGCTTCAGCATACTCGGGAACATGGCCTTCTGCTTCATTGTCAACAAATGGAGACAAGTGTGGAGGAGGGACACTGTCAAAAGGGTAGAAGTTTAGACATTGGTAGAGAAAAATCATATGAAAAGAAAAGTGTGATACAGTATTACTTACCATCCCACCATATATTTCTCGGTCGGTAGTATTATGCGTGCATTTACACAATCGTACACCCATTGAGGTTGGATATATTCTCTGGAAAGGAACCTGCGCCCTTGTGATGGTCGATCAACAACCTGCATGAATATTAGATATGCAAGTCAATCCCAAAATAATGTTTGAAGTTCTTGTAGAACTACATAGCTTCCTGCTAAAGGAAATGAAAGAGAATCACTGAGAGAAGCATTATTACATTCTTCCATCAAATCATGGAACACTCAAACAGTTACTACATGAGCAATGTCATTCTACAAAATGACCACTAAGTCAAGAGTTTTGACAGGAAATATTGATAATTGATCTAAATGATACACAAACTACAGAACTGTATTCATTAAAAATGAACCTAAAATACAATAATTCAATAAGATTATTCACTAGGTACATAACACAAAAAATTAGTAGCAGACCTGATGAGTGATGCTCTGGTCAGACTCCTCAAATGGTGCTCCTTCCCCTTCCCAGGAAACTGTGCCACCAAAAGCAGGGATGACAAACAGCAATGACTCTCTCGGAACCTGGAAAGGCAACAAGTAAACAAGCAAAAATGAGTATAAAATATAAAAGGGAGAAACAGGGGGTTCATTAGGAAATGAGAGAACAGGCATGCAGGGAAACAATGAAACCATAAGCTTATTAATTACTTAAAAAAAAAATATCAGATTGAAAGAAACAGAAAACTGTACAACAGCAGCAGATTAGCCTCATATGAACAGTAGATCACTTATTTCCTGCACAGGATGATTTCTGACACGGATGAATGAGAAAAAAATAGATGCATTGTATACCACAGAAAGAAGACATAGCAACTTACTTCACGACTCAAGAAGAATTTCAGGTTCTTGAAGAGATTTTTGCATTCCAATGTTTCTGCATCTTCCTCATCCTCATTGGCAGTATTTTCAACAAGGTGCATCAAAGCTCCAGGTTCATTAGAAGGTAGTTGTTGCTGAAGTTGGGCAAGCCTAAGTTCAGACTCATCAAGATTTGTTCCCCCTTGCTGGTTCTCAGTTGTCTCGGAGTCGGGTAAGCTAGCAGCTTTTGTTTTCAGTGAGGAACCTTGAGCATTGGCATCAAAGTATCGTGACAAGGCATATAGATCTGCATAGATCGTTAATAGTCAATAGCAGACCCCACTCAGCAGTAAAATGCTGCCTTGGCTAATTCTATATGTTACATCGTTTGCTGTATATTTCTTATGATTTGGAGATTAAAAGAAAGAATATAAATAATGTTTTAATTATGTTACAAGGCAAGATATTTATCATACCTGCAGCCAGAGCTTCCAGCCGAGGGTCAAGAATGGGTGGATACTTCACATTTATTGAATGATAAAGTTTGAAATTAACAAATGCAAGAAGAGTCTGCAAATAAACAATGGCCATACATCAGACAAGATAAAACAGATAACAGAAAATCACAGACCAAATCATAATGAGCTAATACTGCAAAAAAGCATTTCATGAGCAGTTCAACAAACCTTTGGTAAAAATCAGAAATATTTATTTAAAACTAACTTAATTTGCACTTGAGCTAGAATTCCAATAGTGACACGATGGATAAATTCATGCTTAATTTTTCCTCCCAAGAGTTACTTTCAAATTGAAAATTACTTTGTTTCTGGCTTTCTGCATACATACATAATAGGCTCAGGGGTATAAAAGTAACAATCAAATACCATCAATTAATATGAACTAACCTCATAAAACTCCAAAAATGTTAGCAAGACTCTATAATCAACATCCGGCAGTACTTGTTGTAATGCATGCGGAGTTAACCAAGTGACTTTTTGCCCATCAACCTCCGCCTGTAAGAATAACCGTGTATCGTAAGGCAATAAATACAAAAAAAACATGCTCAACAGAAAATCACATATCATTCATCTTACATACTTGGTAATAGATTCCTTTCACAGAAATGAAAGTCTTCCTCAGTTTATGGGTGCGCGAGATATAGGCCTGCCACTCATGACTCAACCTACAAGTATCATGGCAGCAAAACAATTCAAAACCAATATCAACATGTTGCCTCAAAGACATAAAAGGCAACATCGTACAAAATGCACATGTTATTCCAAACTTCAGAAGACAGATGAAGAGCACCGACCTTCTGCAATTATGAACACGGTTTACAGGTATCTTTTCACCATCTACAATCCTATCCACAGCAGGCAATGCAGCAAAAAGGTGCACCATACTAAGACAGTCGTCGAGATCCCTCAGAGCATCAACGAATTTTGGATACCTGGAATCCAACCGAGCATAAATTACAGTAACCAAACAGCACAATCCAATACCTCAATCAATATAACCAACCAAAACAAGAAAAAAACAGCAATCAAATAACTAAAAAAAACTACACCTCTCTTTAATAAGCATATCAAGAGTGTAGGTAGGCTTCCGCGTCAACAACCGTTCCGCAAGGTCTCGATTCTTCTTCGACATCGCCTTCTTCACCTTCCTGTCGTAAGCTCGTATCTCTCTCAATTTCTCCAGTATCGGCTCGTGTTTCAGAAACATGATATCCTTCATGTGGTAATAAGAATGGTGATTTCCCTTCACCTTCTTCTTCGGCTCCCGAGGGAACACACCTTTGAGGATGCATAGTTTCCTAAAATAAGAAGCCACAATCTCAAATTCATACGAAAACGCAGAAACCACAACTCACACGAACATAACAATTTCGCGAAACAACAAACAAATGGATCAATTGTGTTCACCTGAAGACCGGAAGACTAACTTGGAGATACTTCACAGCTTGAGACCTCGTCACATACTTCGCCGCATTTCCTTCCTTCTTCTTCCCCTGAAAAATTAGTGCAAAAACAGTGAATATTACCAACATAACCGTGAATTTGAGTATTGAACACATTGTCTGATTGAAGATTAGGTGCGGAAGAAATTCGAACTCACAGCAGGCCTGTAATGCTTCGGCATGGCGGCGGGCGGCGGAGATTGTCGTCGGAGATGGTGGCGGTGAAAAGAGGGAGAGAGAATGAGGGAAGGAGGCGAAACAAGGGTTTTAAGAATTCTCTCTAATTGGGTTGGGCCTAAAATTCTTAATCCAAAATTTTCTACTGATATTGAGCCTTAATTCTGGGCCTGTAACTTTATTTAAACTTTTTGAGTCTAGAAAATGATGAATTTCTTAATTTCCGATCCAAATCGACCCAAATTCATTAAATGGGTCTGGCCCATGGGTTAAACTGTCAGCGGGTTGGATTCAGGCCGGATCTAGAGAATCTGACAAGAAATCAGATAACCGGTCCGAAGAGTCATTTATTTTGAATGCATGCATAATCGGGTCGGTTCAGATCTGATAAAATATCTCACCCGATTAACAATAAAGTCTAATTTTTTAAATAACAAATTTAATATAAAAAATATATATAATTACATTATATTATTATTATTATTCAATGGATTATTGGATGGTTTTGTTCATACTTATTAATAAAGAAAAATATATTCTTCTAGAGTAGAATTTTCAAATTTAATTTTGTTTTAAGTGATACATATGTCAAAATTTAATTTTAATCATTTTACTTAATAATATCTACTAGTAAATAATTTATTTAATTAAATATTATACATATATAATCGGATCGAATCCTTAACGGACCGGATTCCTTAATTCTATATCCGCTCCATTTATTTCGGATAACGAGTATTTATAAAAAAATATGATCCACCGAATATTTTTAGAATATGCTAAAATTCAGATTAAAATTCGATCTATTGACAGCCATACTTTAAAAGTTAATTAAAACCCACTTTGCCACTCCTATTCTGGAATATGGCCCATACCACAAAAAGTTATCTATGTTTTAGTTTTTTTTTTTTAATTTATTTTATAACATCAAAATTGTAAAATCAATTAAATAAAACTATGTCCTTCCAAAAATTTGGCCTAAATGTTTGGGTTATCAAATAATTAAATAAAATAAATAAATTACTGCAAAATTTGTAATATGTAAATGATAGTTTCTCTCAATTTCATAAGAATGACATGGGAATGCTCTTCCAAACACATTAGAAGGTTCGGGGATTAACTTGCAGACACTTTGGCTAAGCTAGATAGTCGACGAATGAAGACAACTGCATTTTGGGAAGAGCGACCGGAAAATATCTCTCTGAGTTAGTCTGTTGCAGGCAACATGTTCAGTCAATTCGGTTGCTACAAAAAAAGTTCTCAAGCAAAACCTTATATTTAGTAAATTGTGTGAATGTCCTTATTAACTTAATCGAATGTAGCATTATGAGTAACATTTCATGTTGAAAACTTATTACTTAAAAATAACTCCAACCTTGCTTAATGCAAAAGACACCATGCCCTACTTGTTCCTAATCCAAGTCAAAATTCAGAAATTGAAAACAATATCCGGATATCAAGGAAAATTGTGCAAGAAAATTGACAATTTTGTACTATATTAAGAACCACAAATCCTAAGTTCATTGCATCTATAAAAGCAAAAAATAACTAAATGGCCCATCTCTCCCTCATCATGAGATCGATCAAGAATCTTTAATATGTCTTTCAACATTAGTATATTATTTCCAAGTCGCAATTCTCTCCAATGTGGTAGGCCAAAATGTCCTCCAAAATCCCTTATCTTCAGTCAAAAAAGCCATGTGATTCCTTCCCAATTATTCCACCTGATATGTCTCCCCACAATAACTAACCCTTATTTGATTGCCTCTATATAAACTCAAGCAAGCAAATCAAAACTTTACCAAATTACAACAAACCCCATCTCTCCAAACAATCTGTAAAACTTCATTCCAAGAAACAAAACCCTATTCTTCCCAAAAATGGGTTTTCGCCTTTCTCAAACCAAAGAGAAACTCAAAAGAACCCTTTCGCCCCGAAAAGGGAACGTTTCTTCTACGTGCAACGACGTCCCGAAGGGGCATTTCCCGGTTTATGTTGGGGAAATGCACACAAGATTCGTGCTCCCGTTATGTTACTTGAACCACCCTTTGTTTCAGGGTTTGCTGCATTTGGCCGAGGAAGAGTTCGGGTTTAATCATCCGATGGGAGGCCTCACGATTCCTTGCCGCGAAGATTACTTCATAAGCCTCACTTCTCAGCTGAGTTCTTCTCAGATGACTGCGGTTTCGTTGTAGTGAAAAAAGATTGCATTGTTGTGGAAGATAATGTGATGCTTTTCTTGGCTAACTTGGAAAATTCTGAAACTGAGATATGTAGAGTAGATGGCTAGTACTATGATATGATCAATTTTGTAATCATATATATATATTCATTCTTGTATTATATATACATATTCTTTTGTTGTAGGATATTGATATTCAGTTTGTAGTATGTAGGGATTGATCAGTTAATGGAAATGTCTCCTTTTTCCTCTCATATTATCTTCATCAGTTTTGTAATGCACGTAGGTTTTCGATATTACTGTCATTTTGCCTAACTATGCTTGCAAACTCTTATGCCTACGGAAAAGTTAAAAAAGGGGAAAATTGTAATTTTAGTATACCAATTCAATCAATTCAGCATATTCGATATATTTCATTTTCCAACAATAAAATAGAATCATACCTTAAAAATCAAGTAATTTAATGCACATTTTGACAAAAAACCAAAATTTTCGATTGGAATTTAATTACACTAGTTCACCACGTATAAAATCGGGTCGGATTTCTAATGAGTAACGAATTTCAGTCAAAAGATGTATTAAATTGTATGATTTTTAAGATATGACCCTATATTGTCGTCGGATAACTAAACGTAACAATAATACCGGATTAACCGAGTTGGAATACCAATATTTATAATTTTCCAAAACTAAAGTATTTATTTGATTTCTTTTTCTCGAAGAGGATCATGGCTGGAGAAGTCAAAGTATCTTAAACCCTAAGATAAGATAATAGATATAATAATATAAACATTGAAAACCCACCATAGAAAATCAATTTAATTGGTGATAAGTTATTAGAATTTTCACGGTGTTCTTTTCACTCCCGAGTTCTAAATAATACTGTTTGAACCTAAAATAATTTGTAATTGTTAATGGATCGACTGGTCACAAATTCGAGTCTCATACAAAGAAGCTACAAACGTTTCTAGATATGAATGATTAATTGATGAAGTGTGCTCTAATTTCTACTATATTTAATTACAGGAAAGTGCAGACCTCAAAGAGGCAGATTAAAAGGACTGCCAATTCTTTTTCTACACAAATTACTATAATTAAGGAGCTGCATATGCACCTACACAAGTTATCAGGTGCCCTTAACATTTACTGTTGCCTATTTCGTTCCTTTAAAGTCTTTCACGATGATTGAAAGGCCAATCCATGTGATTCCTCATGTGCTTTTGTTTCTTAAATTTTCACACTTTCACTTTGCCATGATGGCCCATATAAATCTAAATAAAGATATTCAGATGTTTTAGCGTCCCTATTTTGCCTGATGAGATGCTTTGTGCTCATCACCAGAAGTTGAAGACGAAATTCTGCTGTTCGTTGTGGTAAATGGTAGGGTCTGTGCACTTAGAATAATATATACATGCAATTGCAGCAGTTTGATATATAATCATGAGTTGGAAAGCAAGACCATGTGGTGTCTCATGTGTTATTGTCCTCGTTTGTACTATTTTCAGATGCTTCTTGCACCCCGCTGTAATTAATTATTGTACCTCGAAGAAAATGTTGAAATAGTTCTATTGTTCAGGTGGGATACAATTCCGAAATTAAAAACGGTAAATTACGTCTACACCCCCTGTAGTTGGGCATGTTTGCGGTTGGATTTGTCTCGATTTTACTAATTACACCTTCACCCCCTATGATTTACTGGTAGATTATGAAACCCCCTTCGTCGAGTTCGAATAAGACTTTTTCATCACTTTGCATGGTTTGCAACTGTAGATATACTGTTTTTGAGAGATCAATTGATGGACAAGAAAAGTTTGAAAAGTTGAAACAAATTTAAGTCAATTCAGCCGACCTTACACTAATTATCTTAAGAAGTTCATGGCTTTAATTTGATCAAATTAATTTGTTATATAGTAAAATTGAGTGATAAGGTGGCATGATTGAATTATCAACTAAACCTTTAGATATTAATCTTGGTCGTCCTTTTGGGTAGGTTTTATGTAATATATTTTAAGGTATTAAATTCAAAGTTTGGGAAGCGGTCAAATTTATGCAAATTAATTAATTTCGAGAAAATAAGCATATATTTAAAAGCCAAGAGTATATTAGGCCTTGACTGGTTTAACAGTTTAATATTATATTAGTTTAGCTAGATTTAGTCTTTCAAGTTCGCGAATACATCCTTAAAGAAGCTAATGAAGTAAAGTATTAAGCATTAAAAATATCCATGCAGCCCGATGCAATGGTGCCATTACCCTTAGCTTGCAATGTTGTTTCTTCACGACAAAGTTAGAAATATATTTAAAAATTAAAAAAATTGTAAATTTTT
>JBBMKE010000011.1:19568398-19578882 GCA_037834125.1 Lippia alba | reverse complement strand
TATATATGTTTGAATCCGACATGTATATTTAATTAAAATTTTCAGAGTTTTTGGCGAAGCCCAATTACTAGATAAATGCTTTAAATCTGGTTCGCTTCATAAATATGTATGGTTATTATGTAACGTGCCCAAAACCAAGGGCACCGATATATCGAAGAGCTAGGAGGAAATCCTAACAAGTTGGGGGATGGAGATTATAATATATACTTTGTTAGAATAATGAATCTTGATCTAATAATGCATGCAAAGTGTACCATACTTGTAAGGATGCTAACAATTCATGTGGCCCTACGTACGCTTGTTGCATGCATGGACCCGTTATTGTCTATAAATAGTAAACAATAACCATTTTAATTTCCATTAAAATTGATTAATGCTTTTAGAATTCATAGTAATTAATAATTTTATTTGTTCCATTCTTGATCATTTTATTTTTTTTGCTTTAGAAAGTTTCTTGAGATGTTTTAAACCTTAATTTATGTATTAATAATATTCAGGGAAGAAACCAAGCAAGAGTAGTTATTCGTTGGTATTAGACTTTCTGTTGCAGTTTCCTATTGCGTTTCTTGCTTCACTATATTAGTGCGTATTTGAGATTATAATAAAGAATCTTTCACTTTTCTTAATACATTTATTTCTCTCTCCTAATAACAAAAAATATAACAAGGAACTTTATATGAGATCAGATATGTTTTTTCTTATACATCCAAAATCCTATTTCTACCAGTTCTTTACTTACTTTTACTCTCTATTACTAATTAATGTATCTAAACATAAAACTTGCATATGATGTGTATATAATTCTATCTTATACGTATTAAAATGAAAACTGTTCCAACCATCTCTCTGTCCGACACTACTTGCTGTCAAAATATCTCAAACCCTAAACGTCATCAATTCATCAATATGCCCATACCTACTATATAAATAACCAATCTCCAAGACCTGAATTCCCATCACCTCAAGCACTCTCAAACACAAAATATATCACAAACGTACACATACATATACAAACACTCTTCTCCCTTTCTAACTCAAAGAAAACCATCAAGTACTTCGAATTTCCTTCGAGTTTCGATTCCACACAATGCTCCACAACGCTAAACACATTTTCCGTCACCATTGCTCGTCGTCGTCCTCGTCTTCTTATTCTTCTGCAGCGGGTAAAAAGCTCGACTATGTGCCGAAAGGTCACCTGGCTGTTTATGTGGGGGAAAATAAGAACAAGAACCGGTTTGTCGTCCCGATTTCATACTTGAATCATCCTTTGTTTCAAGATTTTTTGAGGAGATCAGAAGAAGAATATGGGTTTGATCATCCCATGGGAGGGCTGACGATCCCATGCATTGAAAATGTGTTCAAGAATGTGACATATTCTTTGAATATGTTGATGCAGATGTAATGTTTCTTCATTTAGTTAGTCGTCTAAGTTTAGAAATTAGAATTTATGGTGCAGTTTATTGATGCATCTTTCTGTACTATAAGAGTTTATGATCATATCTCGTTGAACGAGAGTAAGAGATAGATTGTTTTTGTTATGAAGTTTGATCATTGATGTCCGACACAGACACAACACGCCAAAATAATATTTTTAGAAGTGTGGGTGAACACGTTGCTTATTCACATTCTTGGCTCAAATTTCTAGTCCAAACTTATGGAACAATTAATCAAAATTACATAAAGCTCCGTAAATAATTGGGAGACCATGAAGTACGTGGTGAATCGTATCTTTGATATCTTGACTTTTAGATATTTTTAAATATATAACCACTTTAATGCCAATATAAAAGAAGTACCCCATGTTCTTGATTTGATAATGGAGCCCTCAAAAGGGTTGACTTTGAGCAACCATATATGCATAATATATTAAATATTTATAGTGTTTTCTCCAAGTTTTAATCTCCAAACATATTGATGATATGATTATATATATAAATTAAATTGCACCATCATGACCTAGCTGGTTTGCGGAAAACCTTGAGTCCTTGACAACAAGGGCCTCTTATGGATTACTGAATTGTTACTATAATGTGTATTGTCTTCTTTGCAACATGTTACAGACTCAAATTAATTTAGTCTTATCCTTTCCATACAAATTAGTTTTATGATATAGTCAAGGTTGTATATTTTATGAACTAAATCGAATTGGTTTTTCCTAAATTTCATTATGAGTTTGAATCTCGTACCTAGTGTAATTTTTTTTTTTTATCAATGGTGGTTGTATATCAAAAAATTAACATAAGATATATCTTTTGTTAAGATTATATAGTGTCGGAGATATGAAACTATGTCAATTGATGCTCAATGAAATCAAAATGTAATGTATTTAATAAAAATTAGACATTATGTATTTGGTAAATATTCAATCCTTCTTTCCAATATCATCAAAGAATATGGCTTTATTGAAGTTGATGAATCTGACAAATCTCTAACTTCATTGAACTTCTCCATACAAATTGACCACATACACTAAATTATTAGGTTGTGTTGCAATCGGAAGAAACATGAAAAAACAAAATAGGAATAACCTATAATCTATTAGTATTTCCATTTCTATGTAAAATAATTATCAATATTCATTAAATTGTCCCATAATTAATTTCTTTATTTGTTCCAACGCTCCGATGTTTTGTTCTTGTCCCACTATTTATAGAGATTTAAAAAAAAAAAATAATTTTCTTGTAAAACCATACATATATATATCAGTGTTTTCAAAACCGGACTGGATCGGTCGGCCCGACCGGTTTTTAACCAGTGACCGGCACGTTGTCCGGTCCGATAGGCCCTACAAAACCGGCAATGACCGGATCGGCCGAGGACCGGCAAAATCGGACGATTAACCGACGACTTTAACCTTGTTAACCGGACCGGACCGGACCGGGGGTCGGCTATAAATCATATATTTTTTCATGGTTTCTCTCCTTTATGGCGTTTTGTTTCTTTTCGGAATTCCTGTTGAGACGCTCTTTCTACCTTCTTTTCTTTTTCTTCCCACTATATTCCCTCGTCTCGCCTCAAATCTGTGTTTGACTTTCTTTTCTTCTCCAACCTCTTCCCTTATTCCGTCTATCTTATTTGTTGAAGATTTGGCCCAAATTCTTGAATGATGTTTGCTGCGGCTAGTTAGTAATTCCTGCCTGCGGCGGTAGCTATTAGACCTAAAGGGTTTTAAGGTAATTATATTAGTTAGGCTTTTAAGAAAATACTTATGGGCTTGGCTTTGAGTAATTATAATGAAATTTATTATTTTTTATAGTAAATAATTAATATTTGTATTGTAAATATTGAAATCTATTACAAAATATTTTTTTCTTCTAAATATTAAAAATATAAATTTATAGATGTTACAATATCTTATTTAATAAATAAAATTATAATTATTTATTTATTACGTCACACCGGTTCGACCAGTGGTTGAACCGATCGAACCGGTTGAACCGATAACCAATAAGCCTTCCAGTTCGATCTCCGGTCCGGTTTTTAAAACATTGATATATATAAAAGAGTGAATCTTCAATTGTGATTTTACATCCACGCTTACAATTGCAAATCATCTCACGACTGCATGTGATTTCTACCTTTTAATTAATATATGCGGTTTAATATTTTTTTCTTTTTCTTTTAAAGGCGGCTACAACTATAAACTTGACACTTTTTACAAATTAGATATAATATTTATTGAATTATATTCTTCTAGCGGCGTTCTTCGTCTCATAGGGTCTCGCCGCACCGACGGTCTACATGAACACCAGTCGCGATTTGTTCTTCTCCTATAGCTCTGCTCACGCGAACACCTTGACAGTTTCCCCTTTCTTGTTATTGCAGTTCTAGAGTTGATAATAGGTAAATTTAGTGGTACTTTCTTGATTTTTACATGATTTTTGTTCTCAGCTACAAAATTTCGATTGGTTTTCTCATAGAATCGGTTGATCTTGATTCCGGAATCCTGAAGAGTGGAAGTTTTCTAGTCTTGAGAAAGATATGATATCTGGAAATGGGACCGTGGTCGTTATTATCAGCAAGAGGGGGGAGTGGGGACATACACAAGCTAATTACGTCATCTGTAGCAGCCCACTTTACGGTATATTTATTTGTACGTTTAGATGGTGTTTGGCTAAGCTTTATTTAAGGAGCTTATAAGCATTTGTACGTTTAGAGGGTGTTTGGCTAAGCTTTATTTAAGGAGCTTATAAGCATTCACATCTTATACGATGTTGGATCTTATTTTAAAAATAAACTCTGGAAGTGTTTGGATTAAAAAAAGATCAAGAGCTTATGAGATGTTAGTAATGAAGATGGATACTTGCCAACTCATTTGAAATGAGCTTGTAAACTCCCTAACATCTTGTAAACTCTTCTAATAAAAGTTTGTCAAACACTTAGGAAAATTATAAGTTCTTAGACATCTTATAAGCACTTTTGGAGAGCTTATTAGCTCAGCCAAACACCCTCTTAGTATTCTTCTGTTAGATGATATGTCTTTTACACTATTCTATGCTACACATATTTGGATGGCATGGAAATGCTATACATATAAATATATCAATCACTTGTATCCATATGGTTTGTACTTATATATGCATGTTATAAGACTGTTTGGAGAAGGTTTTGATTTGACCTATAGATGTATCAAAGTGGGATTTGAACACGGGATATTGTCTTCGAAAAATAACCCTCAAACCACTTGGATCAATCTGTGTTATTTGATCTATTTGAGTTAATTAATTTTAATTTTGCATATTGAAATACTACCCGAATTTGATCCGATCTTTTTTCAATGGGTATCAGATACCTGATCTGATATCTAATTTTTCGAAAAAAAATCTGCACCGATCGAGTTTTACTCGATGGGGTAGGATCGGATGTCTGATACTCGATCCTAAACTCCCACCCCTAGTTTTAGGCTCGTTTCACACATTTTTTGACTTGTTCGACCTATTTTGGACTCGTTTGACCCATTTTACATCTGTTTTACCCATTTTTTGACATGTTCGATCTATTTTGGACTTGTTTGACCTGTTTTAGGCCCGTTCCATACTTTATTGACTTGTTTGACCTATTTCGGACTCGCTTTACCCATTTTAGGCCTATTTTAGGTTGAAAATTAGGTAAAACGGGCTCAAAATGGGGTCAAACAAGTCTGAAATAGATCGAATAGGTCGAAAAATGGGTTAACAAGGGTGCTAATCAGGTTTAACAAGTCCAATATAGGTAGAACATGTTGAGAAAAGCGTGAAACGGGCCTAAAATTGGCCGAACGAGTCCAAAATACATTGGGTGGGTCCAAAAACGAGTGCAACTGGTTCAAGACGAATCAAACGAGTCTAAACTAGATCGAACAAGTTTAAAAACGGACGAAATTGACCGAAAACGGGCCAAACAAGTCTAAAATAGATTGAACAGGTTGAAAACGGGCATAATTGATCTAAAAGGGGTGGGTCTAAAATAGATAGAACATGTTGAAAAATAGGTCAAAAGGGTCCAAAATTGTGTTCTTGTGTGAAAATATCATGTGTGAAATTATGTTAGTTTGTGTAAAAATGTGTCAAAAATATGTTAGTATGTGAAAATGTATGTAAAATTGTGTTAGTGTATGAAAATATATGTAAAATTATGTTAGTGTATGAAAATATGTATAATTATGTTTAAAAAAATTATGTTATAGAATATAATATTTAATTTATGGGAAGAATAAAATAGTACTAAAACATTAAAAATATATAATTGTGCTTAAACTATTAAAATCTCAACTCAAACCCAATATCAATCCAGTTAAATCCATAAATGACTCAATACTCATTTAATCCATTATTGACCCAACCTAATTTTGACTTAACCCACCCCTTATAATGGGTTGGACTCATTGGGTCTAACCCATTTTGCCACCCCTAGTCAAATATTAAAAATAATTTATAATAGAGTAATACGATCAAATATAAAAATCTTTGTTGTAGTTCGCAAGTTAATAGAAATCAAGACCAATTGCGCTTGGAGCAGAATTAAAAAGCCAAAAAGAAAGAGGCAATTTTTATATTTTTCAATCCTCCATTGGTGTTAGGTCAAAAGGGGTATTACTAGTAGCTGAACTGAAAAAGCCAAAAAGAAAGAGGTAATATTTATATTTTTCAATCCTCCATTGGTGTTGGTAAAAAGGGGTACCACTGGTAGACAATTGTAAAACATTGATTAAGCAATTTTATTATGTGATCTAGTTGTTGTAAAATTTCACAATTTAAATATTAGAATATATTTCTTTACTTGGAAGTTGGAAATAGTAATAAACAACCTTACATTTTGTTAATTTGTTGATGACTTGCTTATTGATTGACTTTTTTCTATTTTAGTTTTTTCAGCCCATAAATAAGCTCATTACTCAAATTGATATTTCGTTTTTTCATCCAATATTATGGCATGTCGTTTTTCCATCCAGTATTATTCAGATCCATCGATGATGACTCTAAGCAGACAATCAAAAGTGTAGTGAAGGAACAACATGTCATCAAAAGTGTAGTGAAGGAACAACATGTCGAGTTTTTAGCTTTCCGCTCCTACATGAAAAAATGTGTGCGATATTTATAGATGAAGCAGAAAATATCTTAAATTTGAGCAAAAAGACTAAATTTAGTTTCAATTCCCCTGAAGTAACCTGGTTAACGAATGTAATTACCCAGGATATGGCTGGATGTTGCCACTGAGCGTCAGGTTTGACGCATGAATCTTTATTTTGGCGGGAATGAAAGAAGGGGCAAGGTTAGTGCGTTATGCGTGATATACAGGGTCCATCTTTAAGTTTATTGCAATTTGGCCTCTTTAGTTTGTTAATATATAATAATTTTTTGTTCAAGTTAGTATTTTGTTAATAATTTCTCCATCTCTCAAATGATCTTAAACTAAGGAACAAGCTTTGTTAATTAATAATTAGTGCACTAATAATATATCTGTAATTATTTTCCCGCCTTGGGCTACCTATATGTTCAAATCACTTCATTTCTTTTTCACTCACCACAGAAGCTTGCCGAGGAATGGTTTCTCTCACTAATTTCTACTGAAGGTGTTCTCAGTTTTCTCTTACTATCAGTTTTCTCTCACGATCAGTTTCTCTAATTTCTCAGCTGAAGGTGCATTATAATTCTCACTCTAAGTTTTTTCTGTTCTATTCTAAGGTCTTAGAATTCATAACGACATCGTACAGAAAGTTGCATAAATCGAAGAAGCATGAAAGCACTTTCTCTCTACATTTTCATTCTACATCTCATAACTTTCCCGTTTTGCTGACCTATATAAACTCATCATTTCATTTTTTTCGCCTTCAAATTTCTTTCATGAAGTTCCTCAGGCTAAGTTCAGCTCGTTGAAACTGAAGCTGATCTAAGGTTCGTAAGCTTAACTTTTTCTCTCAATCTCACACACACATTGAGAATTTACATTTTAGTTGTAGGAATTTACATCTTAGTTGTAGGATTGTGAGAATTTACATTTTAGTCGTAGGACATCTTAGTTGTAGGATTGCATGGATGATTACAGTATGAAATTTGGGAATTTTGGTGATATAGATACGCGTTTTAATTAATTTACAATAGTTGTAGGATTGCATGATTATAGTAGGAAATTTGGGGATTTTGGTGATATTTAAAGTTAATATATCATGAATCTATCCAGATCTGGTGTTTTTATGTGTGATAAAGTTGGTGAATCGTATCTGCTCAGGTCTCTGCTCCAGGTTGTCTTAGATTGAGGTACTTTGCTTCAGGTTACTGTAGGTACTCTCTGTATTCAAGATTAATATATTATGATTCCTTTAATTAACAAACGCGTCAAAACTTGCTTGAATTTTTATATGTTCAGGTCAAGCCATGGATGTCAACAGGTACAGAGGATATATCGCTGAAAATTACGTGGTTGGTTGAAAAATTCAAAAGCACACACCTTCCTAAGTAACTTAATCTAATCTATTTTTGTTATTTCAGATCAAATATAATGAGCTTCTCACGAAAAATGACGACGACTTTTTGGTTCCGGAATTCGTGGGAGCCGTGAATGAGGGGACTGTAGAGGCACTTAGAGGACTCATGAAGGAAGAACATCCGACGACTTTTTGGTTCCAGAATTAGTGGGAGCTGTGAATGAGGGGACTGTAGAGGCACTTGGAGGACTCATGAAGGAAGAACATCAAGGAATATTCATATTTCCGCTACTCCGTCCTAGGTTTTGTGAGATGCCAAAGAATGAAAAGGAAAATATTCTGAAGTGGGCAAAAACCAAAAATTTCGATCTCAGGCCACCGGTTACTAACTTCCCTGAATTATCTGGAGTTATTTTAGAGCACTTTGGATTGGATGGCTGGATCGATAGTCTAATGACTTATATTCACTAACTTGCGTTGTATTTTTTTAGGAATTTTTTATGTAGCGATTGCTATGTAATTATCCGGGAAATAAAAGAATCAACCTTGTGATATTTTTTAAGAGTGTCAGATTTTATTATTCCATCATATAAATTGAAGATAGATATTAAAAATATCAAACAGTAAAAAATAATTTTTAAAACATCTAAAAATATTATTAAATATATTCCTTTTAGTAAATATACTGTAATTTTAGTGACCAAAAAAAATACTGTAATTTTAAGATTTTCTCATATATTTCACAAATATTGATTATTCTAGATACATATATATTTTACAAATATTGATTAGGATGATACGTTGCATCAGGCAATAATTTTGAATAAGTAACCTTTGAAATTCCTTAATCTTTCAAATCAAATTTGTGAAGATGGTAAGTTGGTATACAATTTCCTCATATTATTTTTATCTATCTCCACGATATTATGGGTAATTCCCTCGATATCGCTGTAAATACTCATTTTTTCGTTAAGAAGTAAAACTCGATGGTCACCAATAGTCCGTAGTTCCCTCCAACTAGAGCCGGAGGAATCCAATTTGTACATGATGAAATCTGCAACCTCCATATACTACGGTGGCAAGTAGTTAAGTGAAGGAGTGTTGTTAGAAATTGAGAGCGCGGAACGTGCGTGGTATCAACAACACTGGTTTGTACCAGTCATCAGCAATAAAGATAAAGCATTGAAGCACAAGAAGATTTAGAGAGATTTGGCCCCTCGGTTGTGTAAAACATGAACTTAAGAGATTAATCTTCTACCTAAGGTTGTTAAGCTTAGTATTTTGAAGAGATTATACATTAAGAAGAGAGACACGAAGGTCTGATATACAATACAAAACAAGCTGGAATGCCTGGTCCCGGTACTACAGGTCAAGCCACATATTAGCGTCTGGTAGTACTAATACCGCGACCAAACTCCAGGAATTCAGTGGCTCACTCACTCCTCTCCATACATTACAAGCCTAACAATTAGGATATTACACCATCCCCACATGCTTCCAACAGCTACTGCAATGGAGGAGAAAGAAAATTTATTGCATGAGTTAAATATTTAAATGATCAGCCATGTCTTCTTTTATAAGCTCCAATATGACCGTTGTCTTTCATTCAAATTGAACAGCAACCAAGACAACAAGTTGAAAGTTCCAGCTCTCCTACGATCATCAACTCTCATCTGCAATGAAGACATTTCAAAATGACTCAAAGATAATATTAAACAAATAAAAGGGTTAATTACAGTCACCACCCCAACCTTTGGGGGGTTGTGCGCTTTGCTCCCTCAACTTCAAATCGGTGCGTTTTCCCCCTTCACCTTTGCAAAATGTTCACTTAACCTCTTTCCGGCGAATATTCCTGGAATATTCCGTCGGAATAGTTGAACATTTTTTGGCTTGATTTCTTATGGCAAATTAATACAGATAAGATGTCAAATGTGTTGATATTATACATCAAATCAATGATCTTGATGTAAGAAACACGATGATTGTTTCAAAATCAAAATCCGACAACCAATAAAGGAAGAATTGCCGGCCAAATATGACGCATGACCGACGAAGCTTTGTAGGTGAATTCCGACGCTTCCGACGACCAACAGAGTTGAACGGGGTATGGATTTTATTCGTCATGGAGAGAGAAACACGATGGTAGTGGTATTGACTCTTAAGTCGCCGTGATGGAGGAGAAATCGACGGTCAAAGTTAATTTTGAACTGAATATCTTGGAATATTCTGTCGGAATAGTATCAGAGGGACAAAGTGTTCAGTTTTGCAAAGATTAAGAGGGAAAACACACCGATTTGAAGTTGAGGGAGGAAAACGAACAACCCGCCAGAGGTTGGGGGCTAACTGTAATTAGCCCCAAATAAAATTAGTCCAAATTTTTTATCGAAATATGTGCCAAGAATATTTATTTTATAAGCATTCAAAATACATATGCATTGAATTGTTCCAGTGAGGTTAATAAGTGTAAATCTTGAATAGAAGCGCAAGTTCATCATTAGCCTCTATTTTTTTTTTTTTTTTTGAAACTCAAACCCTCAAAGGGGAATATTATTGATCATCAGGAGGAACAATAATAATAACA
>JBBMKE010000011.1:19495066-19510555 GCA_037834125.1 Lippia alba | reverse complement strand
GGAAATTATGTTTTATGTTATGTTACATGTTTTTGCTCTATTGGAACTACTGACTTCATGAAATGTGCAAGAATGCACGATGATAAGACAGGAACCGACTTGCGCTATGCTCTAAATGCATATGCATTATGATGAGAAAAGAAATATGTCGGGTTATGCTCTGAATGCATTATATCATTTTTGAATTGACACTTGAGACAGGCACATGCTGAGCCTCCGAGGCTACATTTATGAAAATCCAAACATTTTCGATGATTGAAAACCCCGGGTTAAAGGGGGTACACATATAAATCCCCCTTGTAAAAGCGCGTTGACGACGCATATGCCTTGTAAAGAGATCAAAGACAAGCTCTTGGGAGCGATTCTCCACCTGCCCCTGCCAGAAGGGCTGGCCACCTGACTGAAAGGGAGCAGCTCTTACTAGGGCCACAAAGAACGCCCTCAAAATGAACGGACCTGGCAGTCTCCTACCGCCTACTCAGGCTGCCAACTTCCTGGCAGAATAAAAAAAAGGCAAAAAGGAGGAAGACTGAACATAGACCAGGCTCCCATACAACATAATAAGCATGTGCCAAAAAAGAAAAACACCAAGTGTCCAGCATACCCATTCTATTTTAAAAAGCCCCAAAACTTACTTGGACAACTCAAAAGGAGATATCTAAATGAACGCTCGACAGAGATGTGCAAAAGTACAGCTCAAAGGAACCTTGCTTAGCCTATCAAAATAAATTCAAAAACAAACGCTAGATAAAATTTTCAAAGTCTTTGCAGGTTCAGGAAATTCAAAGTCTCCGGCAGACAGAATCCCAACAAAATGAAAGCTAGCTGAAAAGTACCAACAGGTGGAATGCTGAACCTCCTGCCTGCAGCTGTTCAGTTTCATTTCAGCAAGAGTCCAACTTTGCTCCACTTCCTGCTGCTAAATCTGGAAGTCTCATAAGAAGCTCAGCAGGAAGATGTTCCTGCTACTGATTCCAACCCCTTGCTGCTGTACTGAAAGTCTCATCAAAGAAGAAAGGAATCTCTTTAGCAAGAGCTGGCTGGACCCCTCTGGGCATAGCAAAAGTTGGCAGGACGCCTCCGAGCATAGCAAAAGCTGGTAGAATGCCTCCGGACAGAATAACACCTGGAAGAACCATGTCTGCAACAGCAGCTGAAGGATTGCTAGCAGGAGGAGTAGGAGCTGGCGGTGCGCTGGAAAATCCCTCAGGAGTTGGAACGGTGGCGGCAGCTGGGGGGACCTCCTTCAGGCTGGGAGGCAAAACATCGCCTACTATCAACTCAGGCTCGACAACGTGGCTACTCCCAGCTCCCCCCATACCATCAGTCGGTGTACCAGAGCTGCCACCTGCAAGAACAATGAAATCTCCACCTACAGCAGAAATGAAGCATCACGCAACAAGAAAAGCTGGAAGGACCAGAGCTGCCAACTGCAGGAAAAATGAAATCTCCACCTATAGCAGAAAGGGAGCATCATACACTAAGGAAAGCATGAGGAACAATTACAAGCAGGAAAGGAGCACGTGAAAAGAGCAGCCAACTCAAAAGCAGCGCGTTGAGCAGAACGCCTAAGTCCAAGAAGCAGGACGTTGAACAGAATGTCCAAACTCAAGAAGCAGGACGTTGAGCAGAACGCCCGTGTTCAAGAAGCAGGACGTTGAGCAGAACACCCGGGTTCAAAAAGCAGACGTTGAGCAGGGTGCTGAATAGAACGCCCACATCCAAGCAGGACGTCATCAAACTGCCAGAAGCAGAATGTCAGCAAGTTTCAGGAAGTAGGATGTCAAATTTCAAGAAGCAGGATTTTATCAAATTCCAAAAAGCAGGACATCATCAAAATTCAAGAAGTAGAATGTCAAACAAATTTTGAGTAATCGAGCGTCGACTAAACCCGAAGAAGCAGCATTGAAGCCTTGGGTGCGGCTCTCATACGGTTGCACTCTTTTTACTCATGAGGGTTTTGTCCCACGTGGTTTTCCCTTGTGAGGTTTTTAAGGAGGCAACGTCTACACCCGAGTGAGGAGGATCAGCATTTCAAGTCACAAGTCAGAATTTCAAAGATTTCACTACTCTCATAGCCGACTATACTATTCGACTGTAAGAGTAGGGGGAGTGATGTTACTATCGTATTTTTTAATATTATTAATTCAGAAAAGGATGAGAGATGAAGAGAAAAAGAAGTTGAGAAGAATGGGAAAGACCGGGTCAAAAGAGAGAACGTGCAAAGTTGTTGAATCAAGAATGTGGGTACGTGCCTAGGATTTTGGAGGGGAGTGCTAACTGATTTCTCACAAGAATAAAAGGGGAGAGAGAAGAGAGTTTTCATCAATTTATCGTCATTTGCAGAATTCTAAAAACCCTAGCAGTCCTCTCTCTCAAAACCACTATCATTTTAGCAGCTGCCTATATCGCTTTCTTTGTTTATCTTTTAATGCAGTTGTTATAGAATTAGTAAAATATAGAGAGTATATTTCCAGAATCATATTGTATCAAGGAGATTCAGAAGACAGAAAACTACTGCAATTCTACCCTTTATTTCAATTCATCGTTATTCATTATCTTTATTTATTCTTGCACTTATTTCTTATTATTTTGATTATTTTTTCTTTACAGCTTGATACAATCTCCACTTCCTGCATCAAATAAATTAATTGGTGTTAATCGATTTTTTCGACAAACATCAGATTAATTTGAGTTTTGGAATTATATATTGTTTTGAGGGTGTCTGTTATTTATAGGGAGGAGAGGGCAATTACCATTCTTTCCCATATAAGTCTGGCCTTAACTTTGTTATATCAATTATACAGTTTCATGTCTCCGTTGACAAGGTTCCTGCACCGAGTTTTTGCTACTATTCGTTGCACTTTGAGATAGCTAGAAGAAGGTTGCCAAGGTAATCTCCTGCCCAACCATTTAAGGATTGAAAAATGAATCAAAAGAGTTTTCTGATTAGTTTAGTTATTTTGTGCCTCATTGTTTTGTGCAGCAGGAACCATGTTTCTTTAATGAGAAGGGAGAGAAGGATTGCAAAGGAGGAGGATTAATTTGAAACTCAAATCTTGAGTTTATATATGTTACGGATACTTCGTGATTAAGAGTGTGGATATTTCTAAAAACAAAATTACTGTAACCTTCTCAATTCCCTTAGAAGTGATTAAGAGTTTGGATCTCAATTCGAACAGAAATGATTAAGAGTTTGGATATTTCAAAAGACAACTGTAACCAACTGTAATCTTTTCAATTTCATTCCAGCAGAGGTGATTAAGAGTTTGGATATTCCAGGAACGGTAATCTTCTCAATTCCAACCGAGGTGATTAAGAGTTTGGATATTCTCAATTCCAGCAGAGGTACAATTCGTGATTAAGAGTTTGGATATTCCTGTAATCTTCTCAATTCCAACCGAGGTGATTAAGAGTTTGTATTCTCAATTCCAGCAGAGGTGATTAAGATTTTGGATTTTCCAAAATACAGAACGATAATAACGATTGTAATCTTCTCAATTTCAACAGAGGTGATTAAGAATTTAGATATTCTCAATTCCAGCAGAAATAATTAAGAGTTTGGATATTCCAAAAGACACGATAATTTTTTCAATTCTCTCATAGGTAACCAGAAGAAAATAAATTGTGAATATTTAGTTTCTGACCGTCTCACATAGAAAAAAATATGGATTATGGTCCCTCGCTAAAAATAAAAAAGTTGAGTGTTTTGTGTAAATGCATTAACAAGAAAATAAATTATTAGATGTTTAGTTTTGGATACGAAAACTGTTTTAGCCAACAGAAAATAAATCATGGAATGTTAAAATAAATTAGTAACCTTACGCACAGTGTGTACAAATAAATTATCATTTAAATATATTAAAATTAATTTTGTATTAATATATGTTTATAAAATTTATCTTTTTCAATTTAAAATAAAAAAGGTAAAATACAAATTTGAAGGCTGCTTGGAAACAAATTGCCTCCTGTCTAGGTCGCGTCTATTATATTTGTCCGGCCGCCACCCACCATCTCCGTCGCCGCCGCAGCTGCAGCTGCTCCTCCGTTACTCCACCACTTTGAATCATCATGGCGGCCGCTGCTCCACCACTCCAGCGCCACAAAGGCGGCGGCAAAAAGAGAAAGCAAAGGAGCACTGATATTGATGAAGAACTTCGGGAGATTACCAAGTTTGCTCATCTCGATCAATCATGTGGAGAGAGCCAACAGGAGAGTTTCCCATGGAGGAATTTGCAGTTGATTTTGTCACTTCGAGACAAGAACGTCGACCTTCTAAAGTATGCTTATTTCTATCTGTATTTATCTGTCCATGTGTGTATAGATATATGTGAATGTATTTGAATTAGGGAGATGGTACCGGTATATGTGAAAGATTGCTTTGATTTTTAGGGGAAAATGGAAAGAAAAGCAAAAAGGAGCTTGAACTGGTTAAGCATTCCACATTGAAAAGAAACTAAACCATGGGTTTGTTAGTATATGCTCGATAATACTCACCTCGTTAGCTAGTTTTTGAAGCGACTTAAACCAGAACTGACACAAACTCTCATATGGTATCAGAGTAGGCTCCGTTCTGTTAAATTGAATTTAGTTGATTTTCATGATCCAGATTAGACTCCCGGTTGTTCGGGTCTGGGTACGCGGGGGCTGTGTTAACATGCTACATTGAAAAGAAACCAAAACATGTGCTTCTTAATAAATTTTTGACGACCCTCACCTCATTAGCTAGCTTTTGAGGTGAGTTAGGCCCGACACAGACTCTCACAAGCTTTAGTGATATGAATTCTCTTAAGCTACAAGAGTTATATTTCTGAGCAATTTGTAATTCCCAAATTGAAACCTTGAAGTTTGAAGCTTGAAACTGAATCATTTCACAAAATCACGAATAACTGCAGCTCGTTGTCACGCTGAATTTTTGACGTATTGCTAATGTAGAGGGTGTGGTCGTCTTGCTGAAATATTGTTAACAACATTTAACTTTCTTTTACTCCCATTCCCATGGTTTTGATAATTTTACTTATTAGATCATAAATTTGAAAAGATACATTGTTACCTTGGCATTTCCTGAAACTTAATATTGCATTTGTCATAGTTTACTGGAAATTCTTTTATTATTGGACTTTAGAACGTGCCTGATGAAAACAGAAATGTAATGCAGGAAGGTCAATTTGGCATTTGATTATGTGAAATCGGGTGGTGCAGCTGAGATGGATGACATTGGTCGGTGCTCACAGGTAATAGATACATCAAGGACAATAATTTTTTTGAACAATTGGGTTCAATCAGTTCTCATTTCTTCTGAAAAGAAAATGAGGCAAGAAAATAACAAACCTGAGTTCGCAGCTTTTGGATCATTTTTGGATCTTAAGTGCTGGAAGATTTTACATTTTTGCTTGGAGGAGTCAAAGAACCTTCATATTACATTGGCATGTTCTAAGGACTTATTAAGGGTGATTCATTCTATAGTAATGGATTCATCTTCTTGTCGAAATAACATGACCTTATGTTGTGAGGAACGGCTGCAACTTTATCATATTGTGCTTGCTTGTATCTCATTGGTTTTCTCATTCCATGGAGGAGTAGCAAACGAGAATCTAGACCTGTGGATCTTGCTCATCGATGAAGTTCTCAAACTCATCTTGAAAATGGTTGTAGATCAGCTTGATGGAAGCAAGCTAGGGAATTTCATATTGCAATTATCTTGTCATTTGTTTGAGCCATTCGCGAAGTTTTTGCGGAATCATTCAAGTAAAGCTGTTTTCGGTGATTTCATTGATAAACTTCTTGAGCCTCTACTTCAATTATTACATGAGCTACATGCTAGTTCTTGTGGCAGTAATATTGAAATTGAAAGAGCAACAACTTTATCTAAGTTGGTTGAAGATGTTTTAGCTCAAGGGTTGTTCCACCCGACTCACATTGACGAATTTCTCAGCTTACAGAGTACTGATAGGTATAGAAATTCTTCTGATACAACGGTGAAGGAGGAAAAATTAGTGAATAAAAGTTATCATAGGCACCTATTCAATAAAGTGGAGAAGATGGTAGTGAACAAGAACGGATTGGCATTAATTGGTCTAGGAGAGCTGCTTCGTTTGTTTGTTAGTTGCTGCACAAAGTATAAGGGAGCTTCAGTCACAAATATGGATGCAGAATTGCGAAAATCTCTTTTTGACTATTTCGTAAAGATTCTGGAATATCTATTAGCAGATCTAAATAAATATGTCCTGTCTGATGGAGAAGTAGTATCTATGTTATCTAATGTTACCAGCACACTAAAATCCATAAATAACTTACTATCAAGCTTCATTTGTGATAAGCTATACGTAAGGACAGAGGATACTACTGAAGGGGCCTCTAGAAATTTTCTGAAGGTTATCTATGATACAGTCATGTCATTCTCTGCCAAGATCTCTCAGCAAAACACATCATGTTTTGGCTCAGATGAAAGATCACACTTGATTATAGTTAAAAAGGAGCTTATTGTTGCTGTGCGTCATTTGTTCAATATTGAGTATGAGGTTGTTGGAGATGATTTAGAGAGCTTGTGGACTATGGTTATCTCCTCTGTGACCTGTTGCTACAGTTCAACGGATGTCCTGGGTCAGCCCCTGCTTTATACAGAGATACTAATATTGGGGTGCAGGCTAATTGATCTTTATAGTGAACTTCGGCAGGTTAGAAGGCATACATATATACATTCATATTATATGTTGTTTATATTTCATGCTGTTTTACCTGGATATGGCATTTCCATATGTATAAGAGCCTATTGTTGTTGTCTAGAGTAAATCACGGTATGTGCTTTCTTTGGGAAAACCATAATTTTTTGAGAGCTAAAAGTTGAACTAATTTTTCGTATTTCCTTGCGGAAAAAAAATAAGCTGCTGGTCAGTGTTATCTTTTCTTTTTTCCCCTCATCATATCATTTATCAATCTCTTAGAAGATTTGAGCATCCTACATGTTGGATATGGAACTCATCATGATCATGTTTATCTTTCTACCCAAGATTTAGAATAAGGTGCTACTCTTTAGAACGACTAATATTTGGTAAAGTTATCGTTTTAATCATATAGTCCTTCGGCACAGAGAGCAAATCGCTGTCAAAAAATTGTCTTATTTGCCTGAAAATAGATGCAAGTGGCAGAAATATGGTACTTTTTGCTCTTTCTTCAATTTTGCACATGGCAATTTTTTTTTTTTTAATGCTCCTCTCTGAATGAGTTTCCTGGTTTCTGAAGCCCTTTTATTGAACTAATGCAGGTGGATTCTTGTATATTTGCACTTTGTAGATCAGTGAGGCAATCATTGTCACTTGTCAGTGGCTCATCCCATTCAAATTCCTTGACCATGTTATTCAGCTCCTTTGAATTTAGGCTTTCTCTCAGCAATGCTATTAAATCCATTCCAGAAGGGCAAGCATCTGGATTCATTCGGCAGTTGAATTCAGATATTACAGAATCTCTGGAGTGGTTGGAACTTGAAATTGAAAAATCAAATGAACATAGTTCTGACTCACTGCATCTTAGTTTGAAAGCAGAGCTCCTGGGAAAAGTTTTATCTGAAGCATATATTGTCATTCTAGACTCTATAACAATCACCTCGGGTAATAGTTATCTTGTTGGCGTTTCTGTCAAGAACTTGATAGAAATTATACAACCAAGTTTATGTAGCCTGCTTTCACCACAATCTGATGGTAGCAAGGAATTTTCCATTTCAGTAAGTGGTATAACTTTGAGTAACAGAACTGGATGTGACAATATGTCCATCTGCTGGATCTTGTTGGTTTTCTTTCGGTTATTTTTATCCTGCAGAAGCTTATCTCGTCAAGCAATCAGCATTATGGCTCCTGATGCATCTAAAAAGATGTCTAGAGTTATAGGTGACTCATTTATTGTTCTCTCTGGAAAGGACTGGTTGGAGATGACTGGTTCTGCTGATCAAGGCTTTTTTTCCTGGATCGTGCAACCTTCAGAAACTCTTCTTAATGTTATTCATTCAGTTTCAGATATCTGTATCCAAGATTCTGTTGTACTTTGCTCTCCTATGTTGTATGTATTGAATGTGATGGCTCTTCAAAGACTTGTTGATTTAAATAGGCTGATAAGGTCTTCTGAGTACATGCTTCAGTGGAATCAAACTCAGGGTCAGACTAAGTTGAAAGATGATGATGAGGCTACGTCTCAATACCTTAAAAGAACCAAGAAATGGAAAAAGTCCATCACTAAAATGAGAAAAGAAGCTTCAAGTCTGGCCAAATTTATGATGGGATTCCTTTCAACTATTGCGAATGACCAGATATTTGCTGCTCCATATGATGGTGGGAGAGACGAAGTTGTCATCCAAGGCCTGCATAAAAATGAAACCTTACATTTTGCGGTAGGATCCCTGGACGAGAAGTTGTTGCCATATGCATTGTGGTGGATCATTTGCAGAAGTGTTGATATTTGGTGCTCTCATGCTGCCAAGAAGGACTTGAAGAAGTTTCTTACACTTGTAATCCAGGCTTCTGTTTCATGTATAAGTAATGATGATGGTTGTCACTTTCAAATGGATAACCTGAGCAAGCCTGGGCGCCTGAAGAAAGTTACTGCACAGCAGATCTCAGTGGAGTTTCTGAGCAACACTATATCATATGAACAAACAGTAAGATAAATTGCCTGTCCTGCTACGTCTAATTTCTTTCCTTCCTTTGTGCATGATCTCGGTTCATAATCCTGCAGTTTCTTGAACAAATTAATATGTTCAGGATGGAACTGCTGAAACTATCTTGTGAACTTGATAATCTGTTATTTATAAAAGCATATAACTTTTTCTGAAGATTACAGTCATTTCATAACATGCAAGGTATTAACTGTTCACAGCAATTGTCAGAAAGATATATTTGTGGTATTTAGTTTTTCTTTGTTTCTTCACGTACTAGATATTAGCTAGGATAATGAAATAAATTTGGAAGAACATGATATGGTTTAAAGTGGTGAGGGGTGGAGATTGAAATCAGCACAGTATTTTTATGGTAAACATGTGGAAATTTAATTATTTTTGATGCTTTAATATTTGAAGACATATTCTCTCAGACTGGATTTCTCGACTGCTCATCTTTTGATATTATTACCCACACGCATCTCTTGATTCACTTGACTGTCATTTCATGTTTTCACTGACTTCTGTTGCAGTTTATTCGTAGGTTTATGGTATCAAGGTTCTGCAGGATTTTAGAGAAGTCAGTGGTATCTATATTTCCTACATCTGAAGTCGATTTGAGCAAGTCACCTGATTGGGATGAGGTTATATCTGCTGTTGAAAATTCATGTGATCTGCAAAAAATTGGCTCTCTACCATTCACAGATCTAAATGTCCCTGCTGAATCTGGCAAAAACCAAATAAGTATCAACTTTGCCACATGCCAATATTTGCTCACGCTTTTGATGCGGATGCCAGAAGAATTTATGAGTTTGAAATCATCATCATTGTATATCACCTATATACTCAACCTTGAAAGGTAAAGAACTGATACAGTTCCTGCATTTCATTTGTAAACTATTTTATGTTGAAGAACAAATATACCTATTGGGAATGATGTATTTAATTGAACAAATAGTGCTCGACCATGCTTTCTATAAACGCTGCAAGTTTATTCACATTTTTAATCTTTCTCAGATTTAAACTTCTAAGTTCTATCTGGGCTCCACCTTCATCCAATGTTCCATGTAGTAAAATTTACCTTTGTATTTCAGGCTTCTGGTTGGCAGCTTGTTAGAAAGGAACAGTAAATCTTGCCCTCACAATCCTCGTCAGATCTTTAGATTGTTTGTGACCTGTCGAAGGGTTCTACAAACTTTAACTGTAGCTCTTAGCAATGAAAATGTAAATGGGCATCAACTTCCAGTAGCCACCAGACTTGCAAAATGCTCATTTTCTCTGCCATGGCTTCCAAAATCATTGTTAGCAGTAATTGGATTCCATCGTGCATTTTCAGCTGGTATTGCTTTTGAAGATAAAGTTGCAATTTTCTCTTTGTTGGATCACACTTCCAATGTGTTGATGACAATAAGTAGAGATGAATTTGAACATGCAATTAGCTCGTTTTTTTCTGCTAAGAAGGCTCATAAAAAAAGAAAAAACTTGGATCCTGCAGCCGACGAACCTGAACTTTCGGACTGCAATTCTGAATTGAATCCGAAAGAGAATTTGGATGCATGGAAAAATGTTTTGCAATTAGCTGAGACAATAGAAGAACACCTTCAGACATCCCTGACCACTTTCAGAGATCAGTCTCTTGAAAAGGAAGTAGAATGTTTGGCTGAATTTAATGACTTTAATCGGTTATCATCCCTAGTTGTCTGTTGTCAGGGATTCCTGTGGGGTCTAGCTTCTGCATTGGGTGATACAAATGCAGTCAGCAATAGTAATTTCAGAGTAAAGTTTTCAAGTTATAATGGTGAACCGATTACCAGGATCAAGTCATGTGTAGATACATGTGTGAGTTTTACTACTTTTTTCCTAAAAAAGCTGTTTCTTGAGGATGAGCCAATGAAATCTTGTGATAAAAAGGACAGTCTTAAGAGGAAATCTCATCCAGCCTTGTCAGACCTTGAAGCGTTTCTGACTGAGGTTCAACATAATAAACTCAGCCTGAAAAGATCTCTGTTAATGCAAGTTCTTAGAGGTGAAAATGCAGAGGCTGCTTTCTTTCTACGACAGCTGTTTATTTCTTGTTCAGCTATCTTGAGATTGAGTTCACAGATTGACCTTAATTCCATTCCTTGGATCTTATTTCCCCTTGCGGTAGAAATTTCTCTGTTTCTTCTCTTGGAATTTTGGAGAAGTGAAACGCCACATCAATCTGCTTTCCTTTGTTTAGATGGTGTTGTGAGATTCATTGAAGAGCTAGGTAATTACTTTGCACAATTTGATCCTTCATTGTCTAGGGAGTTTTTTGTCAAGTTGATAGGCTTGCACTTGAGGGTCATTGGAAAATGCATCTCTTTACAAGGAAAGAAAGCTAAGTTAGCTTCCCAAGAGACAGGATCACATGCCAAGAAACTGACCAATCAGGTACAATCTTGTTTTTCTTGGGAAACAAGTCGATTGGGTGCGTTAAAGGGAAGATTAAGGATGTCAATTATAACATACATCAAGAAATCATCTGAGTTTCACTTTTTGGCAACCATTCAATCTGTTGAGAGAGCTTTAGTAGGGATACAGGAAGGCTTGATCACAAATTATGAAATAGTTTGTGGAAGTTCAAATGGAGAAGTCTCCTCTGTTGTTTCTGCTGGTATTGATGCCTTGGATTTGATTCTCGAATTTGTAACAGGTAAATAATCCTCATTATCCGTATTTCTACTGTTGAAATGTTTCCAATTGTTTTGTAGCTTTTGCACTCCCTATAGAGGCAATTGCATGAGCCATCTACGTCAACCTCTTTGGACATTGTCAATTTTCAAAACCGTTCCAGAAAGAAATTTTAGTAAAAGGACACTTTTATATCTTCATGATTAATCTGCAATCAGGTTACCAGTCTTAAAAGGTCTAATGGTATATTAGTAGTTGGTTAAACTACACAATGTGAGTAAAGTTCTTCGAATAGTCTTAGACTCAATACGACATTTCAATGGATGTTGTACTCTTGTTTAAATATCTATCTATCTGTGTTTTTTCAGGGCCTAAACGTGTAAATATGATGAAAAGACACATCGAAAGCTTTGTCGCTTCTCTGTTCAATATCATCCTGCATCTTCAGGGTCCCTGCATCTACTATAGATATGTTGATTCAGTAAAGGCTAATGAGGGTCCTGATTCTGGATCCGTTATTCTCATGTGTATTGAAGTCCTGACAAAAATTACTGCAAAACCTTCTTTCTTCCAAATTGATGTCTCTCAAATTGCACAGTCTATCCGTATACCTGGGGCAATCTTTCAATATTTTCTCCAACTTCAAATTTCTGAAGCTCCTGTTAAAGCTGGTGTTGTAGATCAGAAGTTCACAATAGATCTTTATGCTGCATGTTGTAGAATATTATGTACTGCTCTTAAGCATCACAAAAGGTACGCTTTAATACATACATAATATGTATATATCGTATGTTCATGCATTTATCCCTGGAAAATAAAATAAATAAGAAAACTCTTGATTTCTTCAGATCAATTAGGTGTAACCTATTTTACTCTCTCTCTCTCCCCCCTGAATTGTCGGCCTTTTCTTTGGTATTCTTAGTGAAACTCGGCAATGCATGTCCCTTCTTGAAGATTCAATTAGTGTTCTTCTACATTGCTTAGAGATTGTTAATATTGACGGTGCTGCTACTATAAGAGAGACATTTGCATGGGAAGTAGAAGAGGCAATGAAATGCGCCAGTAGTCTGAGGAGAGTGTACGAAGAGGTGTGTTTTCTATTATATATTCTTAATGGTTTAAATATTTTTTGCACCCCAACGTTGGGGCGTTTTAAACTTTAGTACCCAACATTTGAAATTTAAGGATTCGATACCTAACCTTTGATTCTTGTTCACTTAAGTGCCCAATTTCAAATCTGGTGGGGTGCAAAACACCCCAAACGTTGGAGTGCAAAAAATGTTTAACCCTATCCTAATCTTAGCAGTCATGTGCTTGTCGTCTGGCTGCACTATTTGGTTGTTTAGTCTCTGTTCATTCGTAAACAAGGGCTGCTGCATGAAATTGTGTTGAAATTTGTAGTTTATCTTCTTAAAGGCCTAAGCATGTTGTATCTCTGTCTGTTCTTTGAAATCTCAATATCCAGGTACGGCAGCAGAAAGATGTATTTGGGCAATGTTCATTTCAGTTTTTGTCGCGCTATATATGGGTCTACTGTGGATTTGGCCCGTCTAGAAAAGGCATATTGAGGTATTTTTCTTATTATAGTTTAAAGAGCCACTGACATCTTATAACATGATTTTAATATAAATATAAATTGGAATCTGTATTTTCTCTTCTACTCGCTTTCACCAACATAAATCTGAACCACCTTCACCAACTCCACACGAATTTTCCTATTTTATCAGGGAAGTAGATGAAGCTTTGAGGCCGGGTTTGTATGCTTTAATAGACTCCTGCTCTGCTGATGATCTTCAACTTCTTCATACTGTATTTGGAGGTAAGCGGTTAAAAAACTTAATTCAATGTTCAAACATAGTAATTCTGAAACATAAGACAAATTACTATAAGCTGGATTTTATCTATTCATGGCTAAAGTATATCGTCTTTTTTTCTTTTTTTTCCCTCTCTGTTCTTTAGAGGGTCCTTGCAGAAGTAGTCTGGCAGCTCTGCAACATGATTACAAGATCCATTTCCAATTTGAAGGGAAAGTTTGATCTTCCCTCGCCAGTACTTATGACAAGGTTCGTTTTCTGAAATGGAACTTGGAAGGATATTCGTAAAATGGAATTTTGTAGGATGCAGCTTGCTTCTGTAGGTCTAGCATAAACAAGCCGGAAGATAGTTCTTCAAAGGTAATACGGTGATATGAGTGTATCAGTGCATATAGTCGACTCAAATGTACAGTGAGTGTATGTATGTGCGAGAGAGAGTTCGTCCGTTCGTTCGCCATAGCCTGGATTTTCAAGACCTATCAGAAAATTTTGTTGGGGAATCCTTTTTTTTTTTCTTTAATTTCCTCAAATTCCCTTCCATCAAATCTGTCATTTAATGTTTTCTACTTATTATTGCAAATAATTATTCTCCTTGAATTGCACATAACATGACAATATAATTCACTCACAAACAAATAAGTCACAAAATCACATATTCAAGATTTAAGAGTTAAGACCGGTGGCTGACGAATCAACAAAAGAATACAAATAAACATGACAAAAATATAATGTATTTTTGTGAAATGGAGGTCAGTCCAAAAATAGAACGTTTCCCTCAACAAATGAAGAATACATATCTTGGTAAGGTAGAGAAAATAAAAGTGACGTGCATAATGGTTACAAAACTTTCCAAAGAAGAAGAAAATGTTGAAACTCAAAAGCATTTGAGAAGTTCTCCCTTTCCCCAATCTACCAACGACTTTTGTGTAATTTCCAAACCTTGGCCGAAGCAATACATGTGAACCTTAAAGCACATCGTAGCAATTATCAAATTGTTTCTTGGCAAGTGGCGCCTATCATCACTTGATAAGTGCGATTGTGGGGATATATTTATTAATTAGTCTAAATAAATTGATGGGTCATGAGTCATGACATTTCCCCAAGGCCTTTCATGGAATAAGTTACAAACCGATCTAAAATACAGTCCGCTCTAATATTATGTCACTATATCAGATATTATATATTTGGTTATATTTACATCTAATTATTTTGTAATTCTAATGAGTCTATTATTATCAAAAAAATTATATTTGAATCTCTATAAATTTTGTTTGTCTGAGGTCTCTTAACAAACAAACAAAATTTGTAAAAGTATACTTATTCCCCTGACGGTTTTATGAGTGTTATATTGAATATATGACCAAAATTAAAAAAAAATATCTCTGAAATTTACAAATATAAACAAAATGATCCATACAAATTATTAATTTAAGAACTAATTATCAGTGGTATATTTGGAATGACATAACGGGACCCTAGTGATCACAAACGGTTCTCAAAATTAGAGACTAAGATATAATTTTCTAATAATAATGAATAATGTTGTAATTAGCTTTCATATAAAATAATCAAATGCAAAATTTCCTGTAACTTATCTTAAAATTGAACATTATTAGATTGTAAGTAATTTAATTTATCTAATACAGAACAATTAACAACTAGTCAACATAGTGAATCATTGCATTCTCACGAGTCTAGCCTTTAAAAATATATATATAGAAAAAGAACTACAATGTAATTGTCGCGATCCCTCCACATCCATATACGTATACCTACACCAACTACATCAATGGCTACAAACACCTGGCGCAGCTTAACTTGAGTAGTCTCCCAAGCACCTTATAAAAACATGTCACTCTGATAATTACTCCATCCTTTTTCAACTCTCCAAAAACACAAACACAAGTGATCATCAAACTTCCACAACACAACAATGTCGTATTACGGTAGAAGCACGACTTCTTCAATCCTCGAGGTGTTCTCCCTGAACCCTTTACCGGGTCCAGTCCTACTGATCTTCGCCCTGATTTTCTTCTTCCTCGGCCTCCAATGGTACGTCTCGTACGAAGACGTCGTCGAGGCGGCCGAGGAGAGCATGGGGTGGGCGTTGATGGCGGCGCCGCTCGTGTTGTTGTTCGCCGTGAAGTGGTTGTCGAGTTTGGATGATGTTCCAGGCAGGGGGTGGCTGTACGGTGGCTCGCCGTGGCAGAGGCAGCGGAGGGAGTACTTGTGGACGGCGGGGGACGGCGGAAGCTCGCCATGGGGGGTGGCGGCGATGATCTTGTTGCTGCTTGTGTTGGTGCAGTACCAGTCGGATATTCTTGAGAGTTGGTTCATATGAGGGGTGAGTGAACATGTATAGAACAAGAAATGGAT
>JBBMKE010000011.1:19447992-19465738 GCA_037834125.1 Lippia alba | reverse complement strand
TTCGAGCCATGTTGGTCACACAAAAGTAATATACCATTTAAAAGAGAGACAATAGAAAAGATTCAATTATTCTATTCGAAAGATTTCAAGGTTCCTACAATCTCATCACATTCTCAAGGTCCCAAACCTGGTATTGGACATTGTAAGTGTGACATTCGTAACTTTATAGTTTATAGGGTATTTGAATTAATGGGTCAGTGGCCCAACTATATATTCAAGATTAGGGCTGTCAACGTGTCGGATTCGGAGCGGATTAGAAAATTCCGGAACCGAATTCAACAAGAAGATTTAATAATCGGATCCGAATCCGAATCCTATAGGTTATAGGATTCATATTCATTAGTATTAAGTCTGTATGTTAATGAGATGGATCAAATTCAATAAAAGATATGACCCAATTTTAAATTTTAAATTTTCTATAAAGAAATAAATATAAATATATAATATTTAACAAATAATTGTAGTTTTGTGTATATGTAATTAAATTAGGTTAATTTAACATTATTAATAAAGAAAAACATATTTTTAGAATAAATAATTTAAAAATTATTATTATTTATAGTGAACATGTGTGAAATTTTTAATTTTAATTATTCTATTTAATATTCTTTACTAATAAAATAATTAATGTTATAAAATATTATTAAAAAATCGAATTCGGATCTCTAACGGATCGGATTCCCTAATTCCATATCCGATCAATTTATTTAAGAAAATGAATATTTATAATCGGATATAATTTATTGAATTTTTTATCGAACAGATATGATAAAATTCAGATCGGATTCGAATTAAAATACTACTCATCGACGGCCATTATCAAACTTTATAGGCCCTAAAAAGTTTGATATATTTAATTGGGCATTGTAGTTGAATTTTGGTCTATTTTTAATTTTTATCTGTTTAATGGGCTGGGCTCAAAAGCCCATTTTTCATCCTCAAAAATACGCGTGGCATGATGTAAAATAGCGTGTACAACAAGCACCCAGATCGCATAGGCATCTTACCCTTCTCCTATCTCCTCCGTCCATTTTCTCTCCAGTTGGCTTCCCTTCAATTTCTTGCGATTGCCTTAGATTCCTTGTTCCTCTCTACTTCTTGGGCGCTAAGAATCTTCCGGAAGAGATCGACTCTTCGTCTCTGTAGTTAAAAGTACTCAAATTCTTCTAATTCTACTCAATTGCAGATCTGATCGAGGATTGTAAGATCTTTGATTGCGTTTCCATTAATTATCAATTGATTGTGCTTTTCTCTCTTGGTCTAGGCGAACAGACGGATAGATAACCTCGAATTGCCGCTGCCTTGAATTCATTAAACATGGTATGTTTTGAAGGAATTTTGGATTGTTGATTGTTGAATTTACGAGTTCGTTGATGTAAATTTGATGAAAATGTGCGGTGTTGTTTTTTTTTTCTATGAAAATTGGACTCTTGCTTCTGGCTTTCTAATTCTCGATGAAGTGTCTGTTGAGTAATTTATTATACTTTCTCTGATAAGGTTATAATTTGAACTGGGAATGTATGTATCATTTGATGTAGTAATTTTACTGCCATTGAGCGGCATAAGAACATTATCTGCTTTGTGTTTTCTCAATTTTTAGTTCTACCAACGAGTATTTGTCAATACATTCGAGAGTTTTTGCAATATTTATTCTCTCATGCTTCCAGATTGTGTACTTTGATCCTGATGATTTTGTTAAATTTTTGGTCTTTCAGTTTTTCGATGGATATGGATACCATGGAACATCTTTCGAGCAAACATATCGGTGTTATCCGGCATCCTTTATTGACAAGGTTTGTGCTTTTTTTAAGCAACTTGATGAATCTGGTTAATGCCAATTAGAAATATGTTTGCAGACTTGAAGCTTGGGAATTAATTGTTCGTTTTGATTTAGAAGTTGGGATTTTTTATGTATCTAGTTTATATTCTGTGATTTTGGAAATATTTTCTGTAAACTAAACAAATCAAAACTATATTTTGTGGCGATAATTTATATAATGCTGTGCTTCTTGTTGTTTCATTGAGGTTGACATAATTCTTATGTCTTATTTGTTCTTAAACTCGGCAGGCTCAGATAGAAAATGGTGACAAAGGTCAGCTATTCTATTTCCTAGAAATTGGGAAGATTATTACCTTTTATTGATTACTGATGTCTGTTTTTTACATTTTCTTTTCCAGTTATCATGCCTCCTTCGGCCCTTGATCGTCTTGGTAAGTTACCCACAATTATTCATTTCTGCTGATATACCTATAATTTCGACTCTGTTCAACTTTTGACAAAACTTACTATTGAATTGTATGCAACAGCACAACTTCACATTGATTACCCTATGTTATTTGAGCTCCAAAATTCTGCTACTGAACGTGTTTCTCATTGCGGTGTTCTGGAGTTCATCGCTGAAGAAGGGATGATATATATGCCTTACTGGGTAGGTTTCATCTAAATGAACATATAGTCTGATAATTTTGGCCTCAGCTTGACACGACTGAATCAATATGACATCTTGTAGATGATGGAGAATTTATTGTTACGAGAAGGTGACTTTGTCCGAGTGAAAAATGTGACTCTTCCAAAGGGTACATACGTAAAATTGCAGCCCCACACCAAGGACTTTTTGGATATTTCCAACCCAAAAGCTATGTGAGTGCATTGATCATGTTCTGGCTTTCTTTTTAGAAATTTAGACTCTTGGTACTCAGCTAGTTTCCTAGCATCAGTTGTTAAAGAAATTGCAGTTAAAGAAATATTTCAATTTCACGAAAAATTGCAGTGATACTGTCAATTTGTGCCAAATTGTGAATATCTGTACTCTGATTTTTGGTGGAGTAAATTCTAACTTTGTTTTGTACTACTTTTTGCAGTTTGGAGACAACACTTAGGAACTTTTCTTGCTTGACCGCTGGGGACAGTATCATGGTGGCTTATAATAATAAAAAGTATTACATAGATATCATTGAGGCAAAGCCTGCTAGCGCAATAAGTATTATTGAAACTGATTGTGAAGTGGACTTCGCTCCTCCCCTTGACTACAAAGAGCCAGAAAGACCCGTGCCGGTTCCCACCGGCAAAGCCCCAGCTCAAGGTACAATTGCTTCTACATTACATTATTAATCCTATTTACTCCTATAATCAATCCCTCTCGATTTTAGCTGGTTCGAATGGAGTGAGCTTATTAGACCTTTCTTTCCATCATGTTTTGATGAATTCGGGCATTGTGAATGACTACAATTTGGATTTCCTTCTCTTTTTTTTTTTTCTTTTTTTTTTTCTTCATATGAACTTCGTTACCAACTGATAATAAGCTGACTGACTTTCTTCTGCAATATGTACGCTTGTAAGAGCACTTTTCATCTAAGTTCTAGTTGATGTACCCCAGAACAAATATTTGTTATCGTGATGTCAAATTTGATTTAACCTTTTGTTTTTCACTCAATACATATATTTCTCTTAAAAAATCATCCGTATATGATATTAGGATTTAGGCATCAGCCTTAGCATCTCCGTTCTCCATGTTGTTTGTACAGGTGAGGAAGCTCCAGAGGACACTGAACCAAAGTTCAACCCGTTTACTGGCACCGGGAGACGCCTGGATGGGAAACCTTTGAAAACTCAGCCTCCACCATTGTCGTCCGGATCCCAAGACAAAAGGACCAATGCATCTGGTGGTGCTGGAGCAGCTGCAGCCTCCGGTTCCAGCTCACAGAGCACCAATCGACAATCACAAGGAAAGCTCGTGTTTGGTTCGAATTCTGGCCGCCCCCGGGAACAACCAGAAAAGGTATTTTTCTCTTGCAAATGGTATTTGAAAATTGTACGCTCATTGTGCAGCAGTATGTTTTAAATTGTATTGTGTTTCTATGCGCGGCAGGATACTCCGAAAGAAGCGGCTAAGCCGGAGGCTCCAAAGAACGAGGAGCCAAAATTCCAGGCTTTCAGTGGAAAGAAATACTCCTTAAAGGGTTAAATTGTATATTTACTTATTTATCTATCTGAATCCTATTTAAGGTCTTAGGTTTTGGATTAATATTATTGGAGGGAAATCAACTTGGACCATATTGTTAATGGAGTGAAACAATGCAATTGCGTTCTGCCTCCAAATTTGAAAAGTGAAAAACATAGGATTCGACTTCTCGTATGTTGTTCAAGTCCATTACGTTGTGGCTGAAACCAATTACCTTCTGATATTCTTTTTCGAGATGTTGACTCCATTTTATACAGACATTTGGCTTGAGAACGAGACTGACGCACACTCATCAACAATAGAATTGGACCACTGCAATCTATAGTTGTAACAATTACAGGCATGCCCCCTCCAAAAAAATAAAAATAAAAAAATCTTTGGCACACATATCATTTTTGGGTTCTTCTGTCCACCAAATTCAGTTTACAAATATAAATTTATTCCCATAATTTAGTTTAAGTTTCACAATTTTATTCAAATAATTCTAGTTTGAGCAGCTACGTCAAACGAAAACCTTTCAACCTCTATAACTGGACTTTAGTCTTTATGCATGCAAAGTTGTGTACGAAATCTTCTTTTTAGCCTTTTCTAATATAGTCCTGAAAATTAAAATGAGATTATTTACCATCCACTCGTAGGTATTTTTTCCCATTCACACATGAATTAAATTATAGGTGTTTTTACCCTTTCACACATGAATTAAGATCCGTTGCATATGGCTATGAAATTAAGTTTTGCAGAATATCATACGTTGTGTTTTTTAAAAAAGATAACCTCAAACTGATTGTTAGTGATTTTAGTGGCTTGAATATTATACATGTGATTGCATATAATTAATAAGGATGAATTGTTTTTATCAAGTCATGAAATAACAAATTTGTCCTTACTGAGTCATGTTTACGTAACATGTTTAGTATTCAGACTATCAAAACCACCAAAAATTCAATTTTGAGATGGTTTTTTTAGGGCTGTCAACGGGTCAGATTCAAGCGTTCCGAATCCGAATCTGATTATACACTTCAAAAACCGAATCCGAGTCCGGATCCTATAGGACTCGGATTCGTCCCAACCAAGTTCGAACAATATCGAGTTGGATAATCCGATAAGGATGTCCGACCCGAAGCAAAAGAAAAGAAAAGGAAATGAAAGGAAAAGGCAATTTCCTTTTCTCTCCGTCCAACGCCGGATCTGAGAAAAATAGGATCTGTGAAGAAAAAATGAGGAAAATTTTAAAGGATAACTTATTGAGGAAGATTTGAGCACTCGAAACTTAGATCTACGGAAGTGGTTGCTTGATTGGCGGTGACGGTGGCAGCAGCGACGTTTGGTGGTACTTGGCGGCAGCAATAATGGGAAGCTTGGCGGTGACTGGCGGCCGGCGGAGATGGGAAAAGGCTATGGAGTGGGAAGAACAAAGAGTGCGGCTGGAGATGCGCTGGCAGAGACGCCTGTTGTGTGCGGTGATGATGGTGGCGGTGAGATGAAAATTGAAGAGATGAAGAATGGTATTGTTGCGCCCCCGCCCTGCTTCTGTACATGTTTGGAGTGAAATTAGGATTTGGGTTCTGTCATTTCAGAGCTTTAATTATTTTCTAGTTGTTTTCTTTTTCTTTTCTTTTCTATTAAAAAGTAAGAAATTAATTTTTTATTTATAAATTATACCTATTTATATCATAATATATATAGCTATATACACCGTAAAGTAATTAGAATTATTTTTATTTTTTTCTATAAAAACATGAACATAATTTTTATATATTTAATTAAATAAAATATTTTTAAAAATCGAATTCGGATCTTTAATGAATCGGATTCATCAAATCCATATTCGCTCTATTTATTTCGAATATCGAATATTTATAATCGGATATGATCCATCGAATATTTTTATCGGACGAATATACTAAAAATTGGATCGGATTTGGACCGGATTCAGATTAAAATTCGACCCATTGACAGCCTTTGGTTTATATCCCAATTAAAATTGTAAAATACTGTAGTTTCATGTTTCAAAGAATCAATCGGCCCAAAGGTCTTATCCCATCCCATCTGGGCTACACGCGACAACTATAAGCCACTTATTTCAGGGCCCAAACTAAATATTAAGGCCCATGGTAATACATAGAAATAAGCCGCAAGTATACACTCTTGCGCGTGAAAATCCCCAAATAATTACACCCTCCGTTTTCTAGGGTATTGGATTTCAGAAACCTTAGACAAGAGATCAATCAATTCATCACCGGAGGCAACAATGGCGTTGATTCAGTGGTGTAACTTTGCGGCGCGTAGAATGGCGTCCGCCGTCGAACAAAGGGTGGCTTTCTCTTCTCTAGCTTCATCATCCATGGCGTCGTCATCGCCGACACTGTGCGGTCGAGGAGATAAGAAGACTAAGAGAGGGAAGAGATTCAAAGGTTCGTACGGGAATTGTAGGCCCAAAAAGGAGAAGAAAATCGAAAGGATTAAGGATAAGATCGAGGTCCCCAGGTCTACTCCTTGGCCTCTTCCTTTCAAGCTCATTTAAAACTTTCTCTCTAATTTTGCTGTTCTGTTGTAAGGAGATAATGTTTTCCATGAGTTTTTCTATGGATGATGTATTTTGTAGCTGTTGATCTAAACTCAGGTTTAAACGAATCGATTTGAATTTGAGCTTAGTTTGATAATTCAATAGCCAAACACTTTGACGAGCTACATATTCTGTCATTGTTAGTCTTTTGAGCTGCGGTTGAGAAAAGTTTCAAAGTAATTTGATCTTAAGATTTGATCATGCTTGCCAAGATAAATAAGACGGAGCAAACTTGGAGCAGACATTATTTGTATACAATTTCTGAATTTTTCCTTTCTCTCTTTGCTGAACTCTGCACTATCTTATTATGTTTTTAGCCTGTTTTGAATTGGTGCGAGAAAATGATTGCGATTTTGTTCATGAAAATCATTTTTGTGTCAATTTTGGTATTTGTAACTTCCGAGGAAGTATGTCATGACTTAGGATTGGAGTTCAATTCTGAATTTACTGTTTTTTGGGCAAATTTGAACTACTTTATTAATTGTGCATACATGATTGTAGATTAACAACTTCTACTGGTGCTACTTGAGTATTTCCTGCTTGTATTAGTTGAATAGTTTAAGTCCAAGGAGGCACCAGTTTGATGAGGGACTGTTGTATCTAAATTGTTGGTATTAGGGTTCTTTTTGAGTTCTATGATCTTGTTATGCCTCATGTTAGCAAATGCTGACTTCTGGATGCATATAGAACGGCGGTGGTCTGTTTGATTTATTGATTAGACTCGTTGTATCATTGCTGTTGTGTATGCATAATAATCTCTGCACATTACTAATTACCCTATTGCCCGCCAGTCGTTGAAATTGTAGAAGCTTATGAGAGTGCAAAGTAGAGAGTGTAGCTAGTCCTGAAGTTCATTTTCTTTATTTTCTTGTACTTGCAAGTATACAGGGTGGACCAATTGTGACCTATTATTGCTCGGTGCAGTATTTGTTTCCTTGCCGGAGAAGGTTGTGAATGTTAAATGGGTACGAGGAGGGACGGCGAATATAGCAGCCTTTTTTAATATTGTCATAAAAATCTCGGACATTTATGTCCAATTTGAACTATTAACTACTGCAATGAATATAGCAACTCTTGGTCATTCTTAGCACGTCGGCTACTTTCTCGCACCACTGTTCTCAGCCTTCTCAGCACCCGACCATTCTTGGCGCTTTGGTCTTCATGGCCCTCGCCTATACCTCTTCGGCTGCTCTTGGCCTTTCAACCCTCACAATCACTTGACATATGAGAATATCGCACGACAGCAGAAAACAAAATGTTTAATATTATTGGCAATTAATTTGGAGGATGAATGGCCACCATAAGAGAACCCGGCTTTCAAAGTCGTCATACTCTCATAATTAACTAGCATCATCAGAAAAAAGAGGACGAAGCAATGCTATTTAAAGCACAAGAAATAATGAATTTATCCGGTTAGGTGAAACCAGCTTCAGATCTCCTATTTCATAATCGTGTTTCATGTTCTTCCTTTCAGATATATGCGCGTTATTTCTCTATTAATCTTGGCGCCTGTTTATTTACGCCACAACAAGACATCAAATATAATTTTAAGGGATAATTATGAACGCCCCCCTCAGGTTTGGCGAAATTACAAATACCCCCTGAGGTTTGAGAAATAACAAATTTCCCCCCGACCCGTTACCTCTTTAGTTAAATTTAACGGAATTTGCGATTTTACTATTTTACCCCTCGAATCCTAAAACTCAGGGGGGTATATGTAATAAAAGTCCAAAAAGTAAGGAGGTTAATGTAAGTACTAAAATTCTTGGTGGGTTTAATGTAAGTACTTGAATTTTATGTTTACCTAACTTTTTTTTTAATTTAGCAAAGAATGCTATTTAATGATATTTTAACGTTTTGATCATGAATTAATTTCTTTCCTAAAGTTTATGAATACCAAATATTTTCTTGAAAAAAAAATTAGGCATGCATGTTTATATTAAATGTTATTCATATTTAATATTTATAGTACATGCATTAGAAAGCACCAACGTCCAAAATATTTGTTTCAATAATTATGATGGATATTTATGTGAATTTAACTTATTTGTTAAGATTTTCTATTTCATTTAAACAATTTATTATTTTAATTACAACTCATGCAAAATATGCATAAAACTAAGACATAAACGTAAAGTGAAATTTATAATTTTTTTTATCATACTTTATTGGAGTAAATATAATGAAATATTTATTTCGATTCATACTTATAAAAAATATATAAATATTAATTAAATCACAAATTTTTGAATTGAAAGATATAAATTTAACCAAAATTACAAATATATCATTACACTTTCAATATTATTACAATTTACAATATATCCACTCAAGGGTATGATTGGAATTTTTAAAAATAATATTGCTAATGTCAGCAAAAGTTAACACCGTTATAAACGGTTGGGGCAATTTGTGAGAGAGAATGTAAACCTCAGGGGGTGTTCGTAATTTCTCAAACCTCAGGGGGGAATTTGTATTTTCTCCAAACCTCAAGGGGGAGTTCGTAATTATCCCTAATTTTAAAATAGAAAATCCAAATCCGGTGAAACCAAGTACAAGGGTTCAAACAAAATACAATTAACCTTCAAGTACCAAGGGTTCAAGCAAAATAAGAATTAGCCTTGGAAGAATGTTGTCAATCACTATTCTTTTCCTTCCTAAGGAGATATATTACATTTACATGTATTATCATAACCTACAATAGTCACTAGTAATCTTTTAGAATTTACATCCACCATTTAAAATTGAACCAAAAACACATCGCAGTTCTCACAATGTTTTTTCGTGAAATAATAACTGGCAACAAAATTAGAACAAATTGTGCTTCACTTAGATAACAAATCACGTGCCAAACCACCAGACTACATAAAAACTCTTAGTATAAACAGCTGGACGAGGAGTAAAAAGGGCGGCAGATCACGAGAGTCATAACCAAAACCAATTCCTTGTTTCGTCTTTAATTCGATTCAATTCTCTTAGTTCTGCAATGTATATCGTTGGCTTCTTTCAAGCGCCTGATTCAATTAGGGCTGGATTAATGCGAGTGTTCTCAGATTCATCTGCTTACGGACGGATCGAAGTACCATGGGAAGCAAGATCAGGTGTGTTGTGCTGCGATAATAATTTTCAAATTTTCGTTTTGCTTTTCAGTTTCTGTTGCCTCTATAATTTGCAAATATTGTTCAATTCGGAATAACAGCCTGCCTGGAGAGGCAAGGTTTATAGCGTACGGTGTAATTGATTAGGTAGATTACGTGCGTACGGTGTAGACCAGTTTTTGAAAAGTTTTAGTGAAAATCGCGTTTGATAAGGTGTAGCTATTGTGGTCAATATGATATCTTAGTTAAGTTTTCAAGCGTAGATTCACATTTGTTGAGTATAAGTAATTGCAGAAGCTCTAGATTACTATTTATTCTGGTTATACTGATGTAAGTCAAACGAGGAATTCTTAGAATTGTCTACTGTGTCTTTGTGGACACAAGATGAGAAGACTAGTGGAACAAAGGATGTTTGTAAAGCAAACAGAGGCAATAGCTTTGGTTTTGGGCGAGAGCTTTGAAAGTTTAAAAAGTAGTATAATGTGTGCTTCGAGAAAAATATTTTGAGAAGTTTAAGCAGGAATTGCATTTCTTATGATATGTTAACTATGTTTTCAAGCTTGGATTTGGTGTGTCATGAGTAAAGGCATCATTATGAGTATTAAAATTGAAGCAGCACCTGTTTGCTCTTTATTCTAGTTACACTGCGAGGTGAAGTATGCAGGCTTTTGATATACTTCTGCTTTCTCTGATTGTGTGGCCACATCAGGAGATTAGTGGCACAAGGCGTCCTATAGAGCAGACAGAGCCGGTAATGGTTTTCGGTGAAAATGCAGAAATTCCGGAAAGTCTGCAGCAAGTAAGTGTATGTGCGTGTGTGCTATATTTGCTTGTCGCATTGTGATTTTGAAATTTAACTGAAGATTTGCTTGTATTGTTACATCCAGACAATGATTCTATTAAAGTAAAATCCACATGTTACGCTGTAGATTGAAATGAACCGAAATCGAAGTTTTTAAATTGAGTCAATGCAAAGTTCAGTACAATCGGTGGTTGGTTATGTATGTCAAAAATTGTGTCAAAACATTCGTGGTAATGTCTGTTATGTCTCAGTGAGTTTAACAAACATTGTTATGCTGACCAATTTGGTTACACACATGATGCACGTTGTCTATTTGGTTACACTTGTACAAGAGTACACTTGTTTTTCCTTTTTGGTTTGGTTAGTCTTTATTTTCTTGCGTTTATTGTTTCAATCGTTAACAAATTTGGAGAGTAATTTCTCTTAATTTAGATTCATCAGTTGGAATCTACATCCATTTTATTTGTTGTTCTCGTTTATTTCCATTTTCTTTCCTTGTTGTTTTGAGGTCACTTTCGCGTTATGTTTTTGGTGAGGACGTTTTGTTTCGTTGGGGACAGTTTCTTTTAGGACCTGCACTTGAAGTTTTGTAAAGTAGTTGGTGTTTACATGTCAATGATAATTGTTAGTTATGAATTAGCTATTCATATCATGTTTTTTGCTGCCTCCAGTAGGGTCCTAATTTTGCTTTCCTGCATCGAAGATGCGGATGAAACAGGAGTATAATTTCCAAATTTTCTCTCTTTCTTTCTTAATTTTGTTTTGTTTGTTGAGCTGTGTTGCACTAAGTACTGCCTTTTGAAACAGAATTATGGATATGGATTTAAATCTTAAGAGGTGGTAAGGGTTTGTATTTTTACTATACTAATCAAAATTTACTTTTTCCTTTTTGCTGTTCAAGTTTGTTTTGGTTGTTAAGCTGTGTAGCACTGATGACCACTTTTTGATACAAAATCATGGCTATAAAGTTAAATCTTGAGAGACACTAAGAATTTGTATTCACTTGACTCATCAATTTCTTTTTTACAAGCTAAAGTGTATTCCTTAATTTTTATTTTTTTTGTCTCACGTCCTATTTGATTGTTAGGCGCTCGTTTCGCGATAGGAGTTGTGAAGAAGAAGCTGAGAAGCTCATACGCGTAAGCAATGTGCTTCCGGTTCAATTTCTTTCTGCTTTTAACAAAAGTATCATTTCCTGAATTTCTTAGATGTTATATTTCTTGGATCCTATTTGATGTTTTGATGTGGAGCTATGCCTATATGCATGCTTGACCCTGTGTTCCTGCGTTGCCGTGGCTGCACTGTAACTTGTGTCTGTTGTTGTTATTATGCATTATTATGTGCTGTGTAATGGTGGTAATTGGGGCCGTCACCGCGTCTAATTTGTTCCATATCAGAAAATTTTGAGCTCGGTCATTGGATTCAACAATAATTAGATAAAAAGTCTGGATTACATCTGATAAAATATACTATTAGTAATAAAACATATAAATAAATATGCATATATATATATATAATTATTAAAATTACAATAAGTAAACACAAATATACCGCTACTAAAAAGTTAATATATTATTTATTATTTTTACTAAATTTCAGAAAATATAATGCCTGTCGCATCTGGGGTTAAACACAACTGGATCAAGCAGGGAAATTAACCCGTAGTACATACTACATAGTGTAAATAATATATATACCTCATATGGTCCAGTGAAGCAGGTGTATTATTTTAGTGCCAACTGTCAAGATTTTGAACCTTGCTCCATAGATTATAAATACCAAGAAGCTTTTAAGTTCCACAGCTTGAATCACATACACTAATAATTAGTTATATTTTTTGTTGGCTTCTTCTCTTTAGCAAAAAAGGCTTCAAAAGCTGTGCTGTACTGGCTTATGTTCTTCTCATCAATACAAAGGTATGCCTCTTTCTTTACTTCTCATCAATCAGTGATAATATTATCTAAAAAAGGATTTTAACAATTTTAATTTAGTTTCACTATTTAAAAAATAAATAATTTAAATAAAATATTATAAAAGTTGGATTTGGATTATAAATTAATCAGAATTTTTAATTTCATAATCGATCCATTTGTCAAGTATGATAAAATTCACAATTTAGATTCAAATTGGTCGAATATGATAAAATTCAGATTGAATTTCGGATCAAATTCGTATTAAAATCCTAACGGCCTAAGGTTACGTGAGGAAAGCCAAAAGCCTATTCGATACAATACGAAGTGCCATCAAGAACACTAGGTAATAGCAGTATCCGTGTTACAAACACTTGAAAACCGTCATGACAAAATGTCGCCACAACAACATTGAAACTCGCAGCTGAACTATCTAATCCCCGCGATAAGTTAAATGGTTACCTTGTCATTTAGGTACAAAAGCTCATAAAAGAGACGACCTACTGTTTTTCCAGCCAAAGGATCTTCGGATCATGCGCGGTGGTGTGAAGCTAAGTCCGAACATCTCTGTTATCTCCTGCCCATTTCCGGAGAAGCCAATAAGCTTTGCAACGATAGCAGCACTCTTTGTAACATGCTCCATGTTCTCAGTGTTGCTCCATAAGAGGTGAACCAGTTGTAACCTTCTTTGCTTTGAGTTGGGATTGATACCCCACTCTTGGTACAATCTGTTTCTTTCATCTACCGGGTATTTCTTATACATAAGCCGGCAAAGCATCTCCCTCTCGCGACGAAGAGCTTTTTTGCTGCATTCGAAGAGAATATTGGGAGAATTAAGTACGAGCAATCAGTTTAGGATCAATGTGTCTATGGGATAATAATTTGTACACTAGCAGGGTCTGTGGCACACTCGATGTGTACGATTAATTCAAGTTATAGGAATGAAAAGCATATGGAACTTAAGTTCAAAAATGATTATTACAACTGAGTTGATATTTTTAAGTTTCTTCATTTGGGGTCAATTTGATCTTTTCATCATTCTTGGGGATTTGTGTTTAATTGAAGAGTTTAGACTGGCAAAACTATAGTCTTACTTATTTCAACAAATTTAGAATTATCTTGTGACTTTTTAAAATACTAGTAATCATGCACCTTCGATGCATGTGCACGAAAACATATTATTAAAATATATGAAAAGTAAAATTTTAAATTAATAAAAATTAAATAATTATTAAATAAGTCTGATACTTAGTATAATATAGATAATTATACATGAAAAATATAAACAAAAATCAGAATTATATTAGTCAATAAAAATTAAAAATATGAAGAGAAAAGGTAAAAGAATACGAAAAAGATTAAGTAATGTGAGAGAAATTTGAAGTTCAGAGATATATTTTTTTTTTTTACACACGCACCCCCAAGTGGGGATTCGAACCCGGGACCTCGTCCTTAGGAATGAATTCATTTACCGCTTGGACCAACCCCGCTGTTGGCTAAATTGAAGTTAAGAGATGACATGCGTAAACAAATTTCCAAGAAAGAAAAGATTTTAAAAGTGAAAAAAATCCAAGAGTCGGAAGAATCTGCCCGAGACTCTTATAATATAGATTACGCAAGCATTACCCACTCCTTTGTTTTAGCATATTCGTGATTTATATAAGCTGATAAAGTTTAACAACATTTCCGTGATTGGTCAAACAAAATCATGTTGATGAATACAAACGTGAGACTGGCGAATCAGGTGTGCGTGGAGAGAATATAATTAAGAATAGAGAGACTCGACTCACTGAGGACCAACAAATCCTCTGTGTGTGTGTGAGAGAGAGAGAGAGCGAGAGTACCTTGATGCCAATGTGAGCGTGCGTCCTTCGTGCACGGCTGAATTACCGGTTGAAAATGTATCTTTGAGGAAGGCCAGTCTCCTATGCTCAACCTCCATATAGATGGAATCTGTCAAGTCATCTTTGACAAGGAGGATAAAGTATGTCCTGTGGACTAACGGAACATTGCACGCTTCCCATAATTCTATTATCATTTTCTGCCGCTTCTCAAACTTCATTGGATCCCCTGCAACATCTCTCTTTCTTGTCCCTTCAGCCTAATACAATGAAGCACAGTTAAAATCATCAATACTTCTTTCCTTCACAAATCACTTACCATAACCAAAACGAAAAAAGAGAGAGAGAGACGTCTTACCTCATATCCATCTTGGTCTTCATATTGAAGCTTAGCCATCTTTCTAAGACCAGCAACAAAAGAACCGAGAGTCGGAATTTCCTCATCCCCATGAGGGCCGGTCTGACTTTTTGCTTCATCCATCAAAACGCTAGCGTCGGAGTTTAGAGAATCGTTTCTCGTCAGTCTCACACTATCTGCACCATAAATCATAGGAGGAAATTTCCATTGCTTTCTAATGAAGGCAGCAGATTCTGGTCTTCCAGTGAAGGTTTTCTCCAACACAGAGGGCGGTGTGCTTTGACTTCGTTCGTCAATCTCAAAATCAGGTCGACAGCTTTGACTTCTCGTCAATTTAAAGCTCGAGCTAGTTGATGGAGCGCCAGGAGATGATGCATCTTGAATTCTTTGGCCCCGTGAACCACCATATGAGTTACCATTTCCGGTGGCAATCACTGGTCTGGGTAAAACGGACGTCTCATGTTCCGGAACAAAACCATTCCCGGTGTCAATAATTTCTTCTTCCACGCCAGTCGAGAGGCCAGATGATTCATCCACCTCAATACATCTAACTTCCTTACAGATGATGTCATCACAATCTTCTTCAGTTTCTATTGGGTTTTTCTCAATACCTTGACTTGGATAAGATGCACCATCAGATGAATAATGGTCCTCACCGTTTTCTGATAGGTTAGGTGCTCCATTACGCCTAAAGTCTCCTTGACGAGTTCCGTTGAGTTTTTGTGAGCTCTTCCCTTTTTCAGCAGCTTTTATTAAATCTTCAATGCGGGAATGAGCAAGGTCTCGTTGCTTCTTCAGCTCCCTAACCTCTTTCTCCAACTGCAGATAGTGAGGCAAGCAATGAGTTGTGATGGGAATGTTGTACAAAAGATTTCCCTAAGCTTGTAGAAAAAATAATGATTCACATTTTATTGGAAGAACTCTTTACATAAGGCTCTGTTCAGGAACAGATAGACCATTTTTCAATTAGAAAACAAGCATGACGAAATTGGTTATTTTTATCTTGAAAAAGGAATTGAGTTGCATATATCACCAATTAGCTAATGATGTATAATTTTCAGATCGTTTTTAGAAACTAAAGCTTCACCATGCTTCATAGGAATATAAGTAAATACTAGATATGATATTTTCCAGCATGCTAAAACCGCAGGAAAATCTCAAATGAATTTTAAAAAATATGCAAAGGATTCTGATATATTATGCCACTTCGGAATATATAAATCATAACCTTTTCAATCTGCATATCTTTCTTTCTTAGCAGTGGCGCATGATCACAAATTGATCCTGGAGTTCTCAGCTCACTCTCCAACCTGGCTACCTCTTTCTGGAGTTGTTTCACCAATGCCTTATCAGACAGCACTACATTAACCTGGGCATTTGTTGATACTTCCTTCGCGCAACTGGCAAATAGAAGTGTATTTCTTGATTGCTCAACATGGCTTCTAGCGGGGCTCAAGGTGCAAATAATAGCAGTTCTTGCATTGCCTCCCAAGGCTGGCTGCAGTATACGTGTTAGCTTTGAGTCTCTATAGTTGACATGGCCTTGTCGTCCTTTGCTGAATCAATTCATACAATTTAAAAAAGTAAATATAGCTTGAATTTTGCAATACGAAAACTGTATAATAACAATCAACACTATAAGCCTCCACACAATGATAAGCATGCTGCAATTTTGCTAATTAAACAAAATTGCCTCCACAATGTTATCTTAGGTTATGAAGGGATACAAACAGTTTACATACTTGCACAATATATTTTCACTATTGTTCCTCCATAAACAAATTAATCAACCTAAGCTTGCAAGAAAGTAATGAAAGTGAAACTAGGACTAAACTTGCCTAACCATGAAAGCTAAAGAAGCTTAATTTAATTAATTAGCTATGACAGATAATTGGCCTATAAAACTATCAGGCAGATAGCAATAACAAAGGAGATCAAAGGAAGTAATCTACCTTAGCTTGCGAATGACGGTTCCCAAAGTCAGCAAACTACGATTTATATGGCAACCTTCTTTCAGTCTTTGCCCAACTGATAAAGCTTGAGACGCCCGCTCACTTCCTGCCAAGTCAACAAAGTTCTGCAGAGAAAGGTTAAGTGGCTAAGTGTCTGAGCATTTAAATTTGTTTGCACCATTCAAGTGCGTTCCATATATTCTTGGAAAATCGAGAAATTCAAGTTTACCACACTAGCAGCAAGGGTGGTAGAGTTGCCCTTCCCTAAAAACTCGCGTGCAGAACTTTCAATAGTCTGCAAGAATCAGATCAAAAAGAGAAGCATGAGTCTTTAATTTTCTTTTCACCCCACAATGTAGAAGGGAAGGCCAAAAATTGAACAGGTGATCGAACCAATCTAAGAATTTGATGGGATCTGGAGCTTGTTTCATTCAATGAAGTCTCTCCGATTTGCCTTTGTTCTACACGAAAGTTAAAAGCAAAACATAAAGATACATGTAATGTTATTCCCAATTAATCAATGGAAATTTTACCACATATAAATAAAATGAAATTCTCCCAACCTGCGCAGATGGATAACAATTCTTTGAGGTGATCAAGATCCCTCAAAGTTTCTTCAGTGAGCTTCTCTATAATAGTCCCCCTCTGGAGAATAAAGAAAATGATTAAATCTATATGTGTGTAACAGCAAAGGGGAGACATTCGGAACTTGAGCACTCACTTCTGGATCATCCAGGAGCCTCAATTGACTATTATCCTTCCCAAGGAGATCTCGAACAACTTCATTATAAATCTCCATTGCAGAAAACTTTAAAACAAATGCTCTTTCTTCATGCTGAGAGATAGGGGGAGAGAGAGAGAGAGAGAGAGATATTCTAAGAACGAAGATCTAGAGACATCTTTTACAAGTGGAAAAGAAAGCATTTTATGTGTAAAACCAGAGGTAGTAGAATTACATACCCTTTGTATGTAATCATAAACCTCAGCCACTGCATACTCGGTGATACCATTCATAGTGTAAGTTTTTCCACTGCTCGTTTGACCATAGGCAAAAATAGTTGCTGGAATGAAAAAGGATTCAAAATAGTTGAAACTAGTCACTGCCGTGTACTAAGTAGTTAACAAACTTTATATCATAAAAAAATCCGCAGGTAATGGACTAAGTAAACTCAAATATAATACTCACAATTGATACCACCAACAACTGATAGAGCAATGTCCTTTGTGCCTTCCTCATAAACTTCCCTTGTAGTGCAG
>JBBMKE010000011.1:19430517-19445701 GCA_037834125.1 Lippia alba | reverse complement strand
TCTCCCAATTATGGAATCATAATTTGTTAGACAATAATTAAGATAATGGAAAAACTAAGTTTTTCTTATTAAAAATATGTGCACATCACGGAAGGAGTATTCAAACATTGAAAACTTCTTAAAATTGAATGGAGATGGCGGTTTTGTAAAAATTATGTAAATGAGATGGTTGTTTGTAAAAGTTGTATAAATGGGATGGTAGCTTTGTAAAAATTGTATAGATGGGATGACGGTTTGCAACAAATATAAGTTTAGATGGCAAAATGTAAAATTGAGTATAGTTCGGATGGTAAAAAATATTTATCCCTACCTTTTAAGCATTATAACAAACTGAAGTACATTACATTTCTCTCAAAAATTGAGGACAAATGAGCTATTTTAGCCACACATATAATCCTAGAACGACTAAGCCTCTTCCTCCTTGCCTTGTGCAAGATGAGAGACCCTTCTTTTCACTAAATTCAACTTTAGATAAAACCTATATACAATTATTTCAATCACATTCTTTCCCTAACTAAGGGCTAGGATTGCCCACAAAATAAGCAAGAACACCAACAAAAGGGGCATTAATATAAGTTGTGGGTTCGGATTTCCGAAAATCCGCCCTATCATCGCCGTACTCGTCGTCCTCCCCCGGGCCCCCAACCACTGCCCCCACCAACACGTTAGGGTTCGGGCCGGACGAGTTAAAATAAACCGAACCCTCCTTGCATGCAATGGTTTGTGGATGATCTTTAATGTTGGGAAGGGAAGAGCCACGGTGATGGATTCGTTGAGGGTACACGCTACTATACCCAACCATGTAGGACATTCCCTTCGGATTTTCTCCGAGGATGTAATGAACTTGTCTTTGAGCTATTTGCCTCAGCTTCGAAGGGGAAACGCTAACTTCGCCGCAGTTGACAGTCTGTGATGATCGCTCTAAGTAGTTGGCGTAGACGAGTAGGAGGAAGGAGATGGTGGTGGCGTGCTGTAAGTTGCTACCACCGGGTCGGTATATCAGGCCACCGGGAGTGAACTCGATGTGGTAGGAGGACGACTCGGGTATGAGTGTGCACATGAAACTGTCTGCTGAGGCTCTGTATGATTGGAGAGAGTAAGAGCTAGCCTCTAAAACCTCCTGCAATGGAAAGGAAATCAATGTCATATATATCCTTGATTAAATAATAATGGTTCTTGATATTTCTGTAGATTTGTAGCCAGAAGTTTTAATTGGGAATATTACGTTTACCACCCTTGAGGTTAGGTTAATATAACAAATTAATCCTATAATAATGGTTTTTGTAGACTTCTAGCTAGCATGAAGTTATAATTGGGGATATTACGTTTACCACCCTTGAGGGTTAGGTGAATATTACAAATTAATCTGTGTTGTTTGAAAAATTAACATTATAGTTCTTGACATTTACAATAAAATGCTTAAAACTTCCTAAACTGCTCGTATAAGTACCGTTTTTTAATCCTTGAGACGGCTTATTTGTGAAAGTTTTACAGATTTATTACCAATATAAGGGATTACTCTGTAATTCCCAAACAAGCTATGATATAACTTGTAGTTCTACCTAACTTCAGGAGTAGTGAATATAATTTGTCCATTTTAAAGTTATTGAAGAATTATCAAGAGATGCTAACCTTGGAAACTAGAACGTTAAGACCGGCATGCTTGTTGTCCCATCCGAATTCATTAATATTGTCGTCTGCGCCGAGTGTTTTGCCATTGTTTTGCAAGTAGTTGAGGTAAGAATCGCCATTCGAAGCTCTACGAAGCCATGCTGCTCCCCACAGTAATTCATCCTTTGTTCCATCATATAAACAAACTCCCCAGTCAGATGAACGCACAAAATTCCTAATATATATGTATGAGGAAACAAGCTCATTAAAAGTTCAATCAGAAGCTTAATTACCTGATATCCATCAAAATCACAGTAAAAAGGGCAGACCCCATCTCGTATGTCAGTGTTATCACTATAAGCGCCACGATAGTTATCAGCATACTCAAAAACTCGAGTGGAAGTTCTCAACAAAGTCTCGGCATAACCAGGATCGGATGACCTGAATGCAATGGACGCGGCAGCTAAAGCCGCAGCAGTTTCTCCAGCAACATCGGAAGCTGCATTAGGCGCTTGCACCGTGTAAACTGTTCGAGCAGTGTCCATATCTTCTGGCCTTTCCCAACAGTCGTGATCTTTGATAGGATCACCAACCTGAAAATTGTTATAACATTAAATAACAAAATTTGAGTTTATGATAAGAATACTTATAATAGTATAAACCTTTGATCAGGGATAGTCAAGAATTATAATGTTACAAATGAGATTGAATTTCTTATGAAATAAGATTGATTTCTTTCGAAATATGAAGAAATATTATATGGGACTGAATAATATGCAAATTAAACAGTATTTTATGGCCTCTGGTGGTATAGTTGGAACTTAGCAGAATCAACACACGTATCATAAATTCATTGGGAACAAAAAAAAAAAAAAAACATGAGAGAAAGCAAACACGCTAGACAGTGTAACGCAAACCAATTTATTGTTCTTTTAACTATATATTATATGTTTTCCTTCTTTGAAAAGGTTGATTTAAGCCAATATGGTAATACAATGGTCCCTAGAGTTCTTCCTATGTCTGGATGTAGGATTAATCTCAAATAATTCCACTAATATAGTTAGGCCAAAAAAGTCGAGAATAGCATGTTCATCACCTAATACGTGCGGAAATATGACTATATAAGCATGCACCGACACTTAAAAAAGTTTTGTACAATATAGTATTGTACGGAATACAATTATTATGTGCCAAAATTTTAATAACTATTATGGTAAATTGTCGTCTCATTCGTTTATGTTCATCCTAATTTGTAACACCGAACATTTGTAATTAGTTCTCCTGCGCCTGTAGGTGATAACAAAGAATGAGGGGGAAAAAAATATTATTAGCAAATTATTTAATATTCATTTGTATGTCTAATATTTTACTACTTAAAATTCAGTGAATTGCGTCCTAGTTCCAACTTCCAACCTTCATCAAAGTTTGCACATAATAACCATTTCTGTACGCACTCTTGAGCAGATTTCGTCACAACTTTGTTTTTTTCTTTCCCAAATTCCCACATATGGTCAAAAATAACTCAGGATACAAAAACAAAACAGGAACTTAACAAGCCAACTTTTGTGCATAGTGAACTTCTTTTTAGGATTGTTAAGATCTTTTACTTTGATATATAAATATAATAAAATATGTAATTCGGTATCCTTCATATTTTAAAAAGTCATTGAATTTCATCCTTCAACTATACCAATTATAGCTCCATCTCTGAATAGCTCACTTATTTCTTTGGAAAATATTCACTTTTTATACTAGATTGAATTTTGTCAAAATTTTCACTAGTAACAAGGCATACAAAGGACATTCATCCCCTATTATAATAATTTAATCGAATCAAATACACACACAACAACTACTGAATACAAGTTTTTCAAGCATTATTAGGTTTATTGATACACATAAAATACTACTAAAATCAAATAATTAACACATGCACAATAAATAAAGTAAAAGGGGACCCAAAAAGTGAGGAAAACAGACAAAACAAATGCTCCACGGGTCAAGAAACCTGACAAATTTCCCTCAACCACACAGATCCTCCATACCTCTCACCTAAAGCACTACTGCTACACAAACGGGGGCAGTTACATTATTACTTAATTCCAATATTTTTCAACTGTCGTAATTAAATTTCCAACGACATTCACCTATTCGAAAGACCTTTCACTCATCTTTATTCATATTTTAATTTAATTTATGCAATAATAAAAGTAAACGTGTTATGTAGGTAGACCTCTTTACACAACATCATTATTGTTCTTGGTTTTTGATTAGGTCATTGATTATGGTATTTGGAATATTGTATTTAATCTTGAGGGTTTGTAGTTTATACGAGTACGGAGCATAAGGAATGAACTTTAATCCCAATTTGGCTTTGATTATAATATTAAAACAAAAATAGTCTCATTCTTTGTTTTGATTTTGTCCTAAAACATGATTCATTTTTCTCTCTTAATTATAACTGAACTTTTAAATTTTCTTTTATAATCCTATTCATTAATTATGTATTCTTTTTAATGTGATTATACGTATTCATCCATAATTAATAGAAAAAAAAAATTTGATCATCTTGAATTATTTTGTTTTTTAGAGCTTGCAAGCCAAATTACAGAATAATTAAATTTGCAATCTCAATTATTATTTTATAATAAAATGCAACTTAATTTTAACTCATCATGTGATATGTGGAAAAAAAATTTGTACATGTCACACGACGAGTGAATTATTGAGATTGTAAACTCAAAACATTTTATAGTTTGAATATCAAATTCAAAAAACACAATGTTACAAATAAGTTATCCTGGCTAAGTATTACATTAATGACTACAATTGAATAAAAAATGTGGCACATTAACAATAGTTTAATTGAATATATAAAACCGAAACTTCGTGCACGTCTATCAAACTAACAAAATAATAAGAGAACAATGACAATAAATCAAATCAAAATCTTCTAATTCCAACGAGCAAATATCAATTTCATAATTTGTTCATAAATATATCAAAATCAAACTCATAATTTACCTGGACAAAAATACGATCCGGTTGCGCCACCGTCTTCAACAGATAATCCGTCCCCCACCGCACCGCCACCATCGCATTCCTCAGCTCCGCCGGCGGCATATAACCGCCGAACTCCACCACACTCCACGCCAGCATTGTGGTCGTGAACGCCATCGGAAAATTGAACTTGACATTATCTCCGGCGTCGTAATAACCGCCGGTCAAGTCCGCCGTGACCGTCCAGCCGTCGCCGAGGCCGGAGTGGCCGCGCCACGTCATCCTCTGGTCCGGCGGAAGGTAGCCGGAGCGCTGCCCCTCGAAGAACAGAATCGATTTCGACAATGCGTCGGCGTAATCGTGGAAACTCGCCGTGAAAAATGGAAATTGAGAGAGAAGGAGGAGAAGGAAGTGTGTGTAGTGGTGGTGAGATTTCATGGTTGAGTTTTGTGCTCTGTTTTTTGAGGGGTTTGGCGTTGGCGGGGGCGGGTATGGTATACGGTACCACGCAGGAGAAAGTGTGGAGAACTTGAAAATAACGTACGGTGTGTGGGGTATAAATAAAGGTTGAAATGTGCCCTATGTTTTCTGAATTTTTGGTTATTGCGAAATTCTCTTTGTAAGTTTCTTATTTGATGCAAGATTAAGGGTGTTTTAAAATTAATTGCCTATGTGAAGATCCAAAAACTGAAATTTTATAAAGTAAATGAGTCTCTCACGAATATTTGCAGCTAAATTTTCAGTTTTCCGTTTCAAACGTGCACACATTAATGGTAGTATATGTTTTAATAAATTAAATAGCAAAGGCCAGGATTAGTTCTTAAAATTTCGAATTTGTATCACTTTAGTTTATGAAGTTTTAAAAGCAACAAATAAATCGCTAATGTTATTAATTTATTTCAAGTTATTTCCTAAACAGTTTTTTCTTTAATGAAAATGTGGCCGAGAAAATTTTTTATAATTGATTTAGAAGGGTGTCTCTTCAAAAGAATAAAATAAGATTATTCTTACTAATTGCATATCTGACATGCATGAAATTATTTCATGCAATATTCTTACGGAAAAAATTACTGAGAAACTAACTTTGTGAAAGATTTGTAACATAAGGTATTTTCCTATTACTTTTGGAACTTTAGATATTAAACTGATAAAAATTTAGAGACTAAATATAACATCTGCTCTAAATTAAATGTCTACATGCTAGTTTTAAATAAAAATTTGAATAAACATCGCATCATCCAATGTTATACTTCCTTTTTTTTTGTCCCTTAATTTAGTGAATCATCATCCAATTGTTGATTACATTACATAACCAAGCCAAAAATTGAAGAAAGTCAGTTGAATTTGGCGCAAAAAATGAGAAATGCAATTAAGAAATTAAAACATAGGTATGTTATGTGTTGGTGTAGATTGCCGGCGCATTAGGATGGTTCACGGGCGTATGGGGAGTGAGAGTGGAGACGAATAGGCGCCGACACACCACTGTTGAGTGTCAGTTATTATTCACATGCTTCGAGAAATGTGGCTCCACTCTCTATCAAACCTTTTCCCTTTCTCGCCTTTTATTTTCTCTCTATTTAATTCGGTGGATTTATAGCCATTTTTGTAACTTTCAGTTATAAATGTAATAATAACCATTATTATTCTAGGTAAGTCTTTCTAGTTATAGTTAGCATCTTTAAATTCTCATCATTTTAATCGGTAAATGATCTATTTCATTTTGGGCATCTCATTGTCAAAAGGGATTTCTTTTTTTGTAAATGGTAGTTTGGTTTATTTTTTAAATTTAAAATTGGAAACCTGATATTTGAATTTCGGCCTTGTAATTTTTAAACTGTGATTGGAGTACCGTGGAATATTGTTCTAGGTTGTACTTGATCTTGTATAGTTGAAAGTTGATAATATTGTAGAGTAGTTTATTTTTTCTTGGATTGTGTAGAGGCTTCGTAATATTATTAGAAGTCGTTTATTTCATTAGAGAGTAATTCAATAGGTTTTGGTTAGTAAAATATAAAAATTTGGTTAATTTCCCAAAACGATGTTTACATTAATTGTTTGAGATAGACAAATTAACAACTACATTTGTAGAAGGCAAATATCTCATACTTATTCCTACAAATCTATCGGGCTTGCTCTTAAACTAAAGTTCATCACCAATTAATGTAAATAATTTATTATGTATTGCAAAATAACTCACTCATCCTAATATATAGTAGTAAACAACTTGTTAGAGGTTTTCAGTTACATTTCCTTTTCATTTATAATGTTATTTATTTTCTTATTGGAGAAAGAAAAATTGAATGCGAATTATAAGAGTATTTGTCTGCATAGGGAGGGGGGCATGGTAGAAAATGATATTCTATTATTCTTATCTTTAAATGAAAGGCAGATAAAAGGGGGCCCAATAATTAACTCTGATCTCATGGCGTCATTATTATGAGTAGGAATTTCGTTGGTTATATAATGGTTTTATTGAATAAGGTATTAAATCCAGTTCAATTTTATTTAATTTAATAAAGAAAAGGGGGCAAATCAATCTCCTCAATAGAGTTTTTATTCATGTAAGCAATTGTCTTATTCAGTCTGTGAATTTCTGCTGTTGAATTTTGTATATGCCTACTTAGAACTATTGTACCTTATAAATTATAATAAAACTGAAAAGTATAACCGCTAGCATGTGAATGAATAATTCACATCAAATTGCAGTTGCACTTGTTTTTTCCCCTCGCCATTATTATCAAACCATTTCCAAGTGTCATTTGAGATCATGTGCTCGTATTTACTCGATTGAATCTGATCAATGGTACTTTGCACCAATCGCATGATACATATAAAATATCATTTTACTCGATACATTGATTTGACCGAACTAAAATACCCAATACGTCATATACATTTTTCAAAGAAAATTCGAAATCTATTGTATTGTGTTCGGGACTAATTAAAGCAAGACACAAAAAGAACTAAGTTAGAAATTGTGTTTTTAGATGGAATGAATTGATGATTTTGCTTTAAAACACACAATAATGGTATCATTTTCAGAAATCAAATGGGGATGATAGCATGATATAATTCAAGTGGAAGCCCAGGAATCCCTTTACTTGCTGATCACACATGGAATACTGAATCAAATTTTTTCAGTTTTAGCAGTACTTATGGTCTAGCCTAGTGGGTTTTGGTTGGATTTTCTGGGAAAGGAGCACACAAAGCTTTTTCAGCTCAAAAGTGATCTTTAAAAGATAATGTAATATAGCAAGAATGACTTCTTCCTAGGGCAAATTCATACCTTTGCCAGACCCACAAGCAACATATCATTATTCCTTTTTTTTTTTTACCCCTTCAAAAGAACATAGAAATGCTTCTTCACAGTTCACACTATTTTAGTTATTGGATTAATTTATGGAAAAATGAAGAAGTCAGAAATCAAATTGGACCACCTATATATTTTGGTAAATTAGATATCAAAATATTGAAGAATTTTGAAAGTGTTTGGTGGAGTACAAGAATGTATTTATTAGAGTAACAATCAGTCATAGTCCCTTGTATTTAATTGGGGAACCAGTATTGATCCTCTTTGTAAAATAAAAAATAGTCCCTTGTATTTAATTATAGAACCACATTTTAATAAATGGGGAATTAAAAGGTCAGGATTAACACTGGGGTCCCAACTTATTCTTAAATAGCTTAAATTAAAGATGTTGGCCCCAATATCACAATTTAAACGATAGGGGCCAATGAATTATAAGATGTAATATAAAGGACTATAGGTGACATTATATGTAATTAATATATTTCAAAAAAATACAAAATATAGCAAGATATAAAAAAAGTTGAATACATAACACCCAAACACCGAATCCATACAAGCACATCATACTACCTCAAAGAAATCAGGAAAATGCTAACAGTTGCATGAAAATTGTGAAGTACAACATAATAAACCAAGTCGTTAACAAGAAAAAGGTCGACTAATGAACTCAAAATACAAAAACGTAAATAGTGCAACATCAACCTCACTTCAGAAGAGAGAAACACGAAAAGGGATCGAATAGGGAACACGACACGCTAGTACCTTCTCGGTGGGAATCGGTCCACGAACCTCCCTGAAGGACATTCGTAAGCCATATGCCCTCTTCCTCCACAGTTGTGACAAATAGTCAGTGCCATGCAATCTCTACTCATATGACCAACCTGCTGGCAGCTCCTGCACACAACGTCCCTAAAGCCGCCTCCGCGGAATCCACCACTGCCGCCACGGAATCCACCGCCGCCGCCACCTCTCTCTTCCAACACATTGGCCTTTGGGCAGTCTCTAGCTACATGTCCAACTATATTGCACAAATTGCAAACGGGATCGTTCTGACAATCACGTGCAAGATGACCGGTTTTCCTACAGTTCTTGCATGCCTTCTCGTTTGTGCAGTCGACTGCCATGTGGCCTTGCTTGAAGCAGTTATTGCATGGCTTTAGATCGCCGCCAGGTGGCAGATGAGGGCTAGAGCAGTCTCGAGCGAGGTGTCCTGCCTTCCCACATGTGTGGCAGATTCCTTCGTTCGGACAATTTCCGGCCATGTGGCCTGGCTCTCGACAGTTCCAGCACAGTGATTTTGTTGTGCATTCTGATGCAATATGCCTGAGAAAGTATGGAAGGAAGCTTAGAATCCACGAGACATGTTTCACTTAAAGGGTAAGTTAAATTGATAAGTTATCGTGATAAATGTCTGAAGTATTTAGCAGACTCTATATGGAAGATTAGTCAATGACACAGGCAATCATATGCATGAGAATTTCATATACATGGTCGGTAAAGTTGACAAACATAGAGCTGTTGACATGATTGGGATGCTATATAGTAACAATGCATACATATTTAAATTGCTTGTCTGTTAAAAAGAAACAAAAAACGTGAAGGCTGGTTATTTGTTCTACCACTCAGATGGATTTAGAGTACAGTGCTAAGTTAGCATCTATATCACATATACTTACCCAGGAAGACCACAATTGTGACAGATGGCCACATTGGGGCATTCTCTAGCAAAATGGCCAGGCTTTTTGCAGTTTTTGCACAAATAGACCTGACTGCAAAAGAAAAACATATTTGGACAAGTTATAATGTTGGCAAGAAGATCCATCAAGATCAAACAAACAAGATATTGGAAGACAAATGACTAATGCACAGCACAAGAGCAGGTAAAATGAGGCACTTCAATCAAGATTGATCAAATTTCCCCTTTTCCTTTCCTTTTGTTTCATGCCTCAGCCTGGAGAAGAACTCGGATCTGATATTACTAGCATAAGGAACCATGTCGGTCCAACACATACTTAATCATGTACGCATAAGCAGGCAGCTAAAAGCAGCATCACATCCGCAGAATCCCATTCATCAATGTCCTTTCCTCCCAAACAACATTTATAACATTTAAGAAAGTCACAAACAAATAAATGAATTAAGACCAGAAAACCTGTAGCCCCGCCTTGAATCCCGTCTATATGGTGCATCACGATAGGAGTAGCGTTGAGTACGCATCTTACGATCCATTGGACTCCTGCTCCTGCTTCTGCTCCTGTTGTCTAAGTTCATCTCCCAAACTATCCCAATCAACAAACCGACAACTAAGTGCAAAATAACACCAACACCACAGCTGCTGCCTCCTCCCTGTCCACCACAACCACACACCCAAGACCGCGTCAATGATCCCCACAAATTCTTTCTCATACCTTCATGATTTAAACACCAGATTCCCAAACTACTATCTTTCAACAGACAATGCCACCACACATCAATTAGTGAAATGGAAGCCAGCACCCACCAAATCTTAAATTAAAAACACACAGCACCAACCACATCCACCCTATCAATGGCATCACAATAAGATACAGGCTCAGATTCCGTATTCAGACATATACTGCAAGTAGCAGATTGTCCACCAGAGTTGTTTCCTTCTTATCTATATTATATACTTCCCCCACTATCTTACATAGGGGTAGTTGATGATGGGAATGAAAGAGAAGGAAAGGGAAGGACTGCACTAACTTATCACCATTGGAGATAGATCATAGCACCAATTCATTAGATAAAGATTGTCTTATTCAAATAAAACACCAATTCCTTGCCTCTTCCTTTTAAACGCAGTACATTCTCCTTCCTGTTCCTTCCATATTCCTCCGCATTACCTCCCACACCACGTGTTATGTCTTCACCCACATGAGGTGAATTGATGGAAGTTATTTAGTTATTATAATTAAATCACTACTCTACTATTCTTGCAGTGATATCAGGAGCCACTGTTGATACGAAGGGACTGACATTTAACAAAAGCTCAGTTTTTGGAGAGTAATTACTTCTCAAACATTTAAGAAGCACGAAAAAAAAACTACATGACACTTATAGCCAGAAAACAAGTCATAGAAATACAGATTAATATTAACAGTAAGTAGTGCTACTATGTAATGTGAAGGCATGGAGAGGGTAATCTATAGATGTATTACGTAAATTTTTAAATCAAACTCTGACATGAGACTTTATTATGTTCTTTGTTTTGTTTACTTTGAGGTTTGAACCTTTATTCATCAAGAAAAGTCTCCAAAGCTGGTCAAATTTCCATACATATTACTTATTATGATTTATGAACAAGCAGAAAATTCAATTAAATTGAACATTAATGCAAGTCAATACAACATTACAAGTTTACAACAAAATAACCCAAATTACCATCCCTCTGACCACATAAAAAATAAGAGTTAACTCAATAAACTCCTAATCAAATCAAATCTAATAAACTCCTAATCAAATCGAATCTGATACTAAACAAATAGCTTAAGCATAATCTCGAACTAATTTCTCCCTTAGGACAAATCCACCCAAACACCATTAAGAATCTGAAACCCTAGTAATACTTTTAGCAACAATTAAACGCCTACGACACAGGTTTAGCAAATATCCAAACAAACACGTCAGGAAATCGTAAGGAAACACACAATACCACCATACTCACGTAAGACCTAATCTCCAAACATAAATCTAGGTCTATAAACACCATTTATCAGATTTGCGATACAACATGAGAGGGAGACGAGGAAGAAACCTTCTGCAGAACAGGGTAGGATGAAGGCCACCGGAGTAGCAAGCGAATCCTCGGAAAGAGCCGAAAATGAGCTGCTGAATTCTCAAGTGATATCGCGTTGGAGGCTTGGAGTTACTCCTGCTTTGGTACAATTATTCAAGTTATTGATTCTATATTTCTATTAATATATATATAGAGAGAGAGAGAGAGAGACAGAGAGAGAGACAGAGAGAGGGAGATTGGGAGAATTATCAAGGGTAAAGGTTAGTGGGCCAGCCCAATAAATAAAAACCAAACTTGAGGCGTCTTGGGCCATATGATTTTATCTTATTATGACTTTCACAAATTTTTTAGGGTTAATTACACCTAGCACCCAAATTAGATGGGGTAATTACAAGTTATATATCACAATTAGATATAATTACAGATATCATCCTTCTTAAAAAAAATAATTACACTTAACACCCAAAGTTCTAGGATTTTGTTAAAATATGGATGACATCAGCAAATAATTATGTAAAAATTCAAAAATACCCTCGTTGACTAGAGTCAATTTTTTAATTTCAATTTTACCCTTTGAGGTTAAATGTAATTAACACTTTTAAAGTAGTAGTCAAGTGTAATATTTTTTAAAAAATTTGCAATTGTCATATTTGCATAATATTTTCGGGTATTTCCTATATTTTCTTGATCCATATTAATGTTCCAACCACCAACCCATAAATATGAGATTATTGCACAAAATAAACTAAGTTTTCTCCAATGGCTTCATTCAAGAAATCGTGCGTTATAGTGCAAAAATAAAATATTCAAGAGCTGTATAAATGAAATTATTAGTTGATTTATGTTGAAACTATTTATTATTCAATAATTTATTTTCAATTTTTGTTGGGAAATACTTATTATTCAATTATTAATTTCCAAAGGGATGTCGTTGATATTCCATTGGAAATTTACAAATTTATAATTTAATTATTTTTATTCCTGTTTATAAATATACAAATACCCGTTTCAAATTACAAAAATTAAAAATATAAACAAACAAACCCATAAATATTTATTTGGCACAAATTTTTTCTTTCTTTCTGGAAACTGATCGAAGAGACTTTGAGCTTAGATGATCTCCCTGAAAAGTAAGATTTCTTTATTCTCTTGATGAAAACACCTGATTCTCTCCAATTTTTGTAATCCCCCTACTACAAATGAAACTCACCACCATAGACAGCAAATTAGGAAAAAAAAAAGGTATAAATCTGCAGATTTCAACTATAGGAATTAAATTCGAAAGGAACTAAATCACTACAAAGAGAAAAATCTCAAACTTTAAACTGAGAATGACAATGCAAGAAAACCATGTCAAATTTCCTTCTGCCATGTACAGTCCAAAACATTCGAAAAATAGTGTTGTTCATGCCTAATGCTTGCAATTGAAGCATTATCCTGAAAATGGAGGAAGGCTTAATGCTTATTTTAGATGCGGTAAATTTTTGAAGGGAACCCAGATCTCTTAAATGAAACACACATACCTACTAACCTCAAACCAAGGGTTACGGTGGAGGCAGGTGGGCGACGACCACGGCATCAGAGAGGAAGACAGGGGGACTTTTGCTTATAGATTGAAACACATATTTAATTCTTAGGGGTAAAGTTGGTAATTTAGAAATTAATTTTCAGACAAATATGGGGCAATTTCAAAAAACTCCCCAAAATTGGGGATTTGCGTATAAAAACCGTGAGATTGCGTATCTAAATCGTGACATTGCGTATATGCTGCCCAGATTGAGGAGTAAAATGAAAATTTGAAACTCAATTGGGGAGTGAACTGAAAAAAATTTTGACCTGGGGAGTAAAGTAAATTTTTTTCAACATTTGGGGAGTTTTTTGAAATTGCCCCAAAATTATTTAACCTTTGCAAAAAGCAAGGAACCAAGACAATTTAGATGTTACCCAAATATTTTTAGCTAGAACTGTACATTATGGCTACTGGATTTGGAACACTCTTAAAATCAGTTTATCCTTCATAAACATACATTACAACTTACAATGTAAAATAGAAAAGACACAGGAAGTTAGACAATTTGGAAGTAGGAAATTTGTATCTTTTCATAGTCAAATTAGTTGAGTCAACATTATCGCAATTCATTAAACAGAGACTCCAAAAATCAATTTAGACAGGTAAATCCAAAATCAGTTCTTCAACGTACCTTTATCAGTTAGAAGATGAACAGGAAAATTCGCCCAAAATTTGGAAGAAGAAAAAAGTCCATACCTTGGAGAAAGTAGTTTGAGTGGCAAGAGATGTAATATCCGACAACTATTGGAATCTTCAATATGGAATTCAATAGTTACCTTTCTCTCGTTTCAATGGATTTGCATCATTCACTATCACACATATTTTCCGTTTCTTGACATGTTTTCCATCTAAGCTTGATTACATTTATCTTAGTTTTGATTAAAGCTAAATTGAACAGTAAAAAGGAGTTGCAACTTGGAAGTGTTGAATTGGATGAAAGAAAGAGAAGAAAGTTCTGAAGGTGAAGATACAGGAGAAGAAAATTAAAGGCTGGAATCTGAGGAGACAGTTCATGAGAAACATAACATTTTTTGTTTACAGAATCTAAACTATGGAAAATCCTCTTTGAATCTTGCTCTCTCTTAAAATGTTGTATCTGTTGCCAAATTAAGTTTGAAGATATTTGAATTGGTATCTTACAGCTACAGATTTTTAATTATGTTGCAACTTTGAGGATGCTTATTAGTCTATGTTGGAGTTGCGCTGCTGCCGATCTTTTGCTTCTTTCTTGAAGAACATATCTCTAGTTTTTCATTATTCCTGAAGATTTTGAATCATGACCATACAATCTTGTATTTTCAGCTTTAGCTTGTGTTAGTGGTTGAGTGGCTGCAGGAATTATGCTCCATTCAAATCCGAAAATTGATAGAACAAGGTGAAAACATTTTTATATAGATAACATAAAGGCTCAAGTGATTATACAGTGGACCTCTATAGCCTTCGTCAGCTTTCTCGAACTGAGCCGTCTGATCTTTCAAATACTCAGCATTATTAGCAAATGGAGCAGAGAGCTGATTTAACCCAATGATATAACCATGCAGGACATTTCTTTCCGAAAGAGGATGATAAATTTCTTGAACGAGTTAGGGCAGCAGTTGAGGAAGAGGAGCGCCAATATATCTATGGCTGCAGCTGATTACAAATTTTGCTTAGGACGTCATCGCTGAGGAATCAAGAAAAAAACATCCAAAGTCGTGCACTAGCCTCGGAAAAACCAGACCCTTTTAGTGTTGAAGGAAAAGGAAAGTCAAGACTGCCAATGAAATAGCCCTGAAGACGAATCACTGAAGCTGTCAGAGCCAATTCCACTAGTGTAGTGCTATTTCAAAGAATCTATCATCGACGAATATCATGGCAGCAACACTGATGTGCCACATTTATCGTGGTAATTCCTTTGAAATATTTGCTGTTGCTTATATTTACCCTCGTGAGATAG
>JBBMKE010000011.1:19416311-19428464 GCA_037834125.1 Lippia alba | reverse complement strand
TCGAGCCTCGACGATCACCCACAAGCCTGGCCGAGCCCGAGCAAAAAAAAAAAAGGGCCAAGGCTCGGCTCGTTTGCATCCCAGTATACGATATAATTTATAATACTTGTATGATTTTAGTAAATTAAAATAATTTTAAAATGAATAGTTAAATCATATATAATGAAAATAAATGAATTACTATTAAAATCAAATTCTATTATTTTAATATACTTAAATTGTATATAAAGTTAAGTGTTTTCTTATTATAAATAGTAAATAAATAAAACTCTTGTAAATATCATAGTCTAATTAGATAGGTTAAAATATGTGAAAAAAAAAAAATAGATATTAAAATAGTAGATATATTAAAATTCTACCATCTCATCATGTGCTATATATATATTAATTAGAAATATTATTATATTTTCTAATATATATATAATGACTTTTGTATAATATATTTCACAAAGTAATAAATATTAAATTGGCTACTAACTATACCAAATATTTAATTTAGTTGGTATTGATTAATAAATGATTTTTTTTCAAAACATCCTTGAATTCAAATAATGATAAATATATCTTATAATTATGACCTAATAAAAAAATGACATGTAGTCGTTGAAACTTTAAAAGGAAGACTTTAAAAGAAAGTTTCACACAATTATAGTCGTTGAATTATAATGGAGTTATATAAACAATATAGGAAAACTAATTTATATTTAAAGCAAAACAACTATTTACCATTAAAAAATAATTAAGAATTAGAATTTTGATTAGAATTAAGCTTACACAAATATTTAATTATATATGATAAAAAAACTCGAAGTTATTGAGTTTTAATGCCTTAGAGAATAAAAAACTCAAAATCGGATTTACATATTTAAATAAAAATTGAGAAAACCAAAATTCAAATAGACCTAAATAATTAAAATAGACATTATTCTGGTTAGTAATATTTATTTTCATAATAAAATAATTTACAAAATAAATTAATTTCTTTAACACTAATTAATAATAACATTAAATATCACCCAGTTTACATGTGGATGTCCTAATATATAAAAGTTATCGATTATTTTTTTTAATTTAAATCTCATTAATTATAACAAAGACTCATACATAGAAAGTATATTATAACTATTGCCAAAGATAATTATTTTCCTTAATTACTAGTTATTTTTATGATAAAATAATATATAAAATAAAGATCAGTCAATGACATTTTTTATATTTAATTAAAAATCTCAAAAAAAACCCACAAAATTACACTTCATCAAAGTGCACAATAAAGTCAAAAATTTAAACGTCATTTTCAAATATATAATAGCATAGAAACAAAGATTCATACATGGGAAGTATATTATAATTATTGCTAAAGATAATTATGTTCCTTAATTACTATTTATTTTTTTGATAAAATAATATATAAAATAAAGATCAGCCAATGACATTTTTTATATTTAATTAAAAATCTCAAAAAATCCACAAAATTACACATCATCAAAATGTACAATAAAATAAAATATTTAAACGTCGTTTTCAAATATATAATAGCATAAATATAGATTTGAAGTAATGAAACAATTTGTGTGGGCAGTTTCTAATTGGGCCAATGAAAACTATCGACAATCCAGTTGATGATCCAGTCCAGTGCTGCAGTATTATGGACCTTGTAATATTTTGAAGTAGGGCTGTCAATGGATCGGATTTTAATCCGAATTCAATCTGAATTTTAGCATATTATTCCAATAAAAAATCCGATGGATCATATCTGATTATAAATATTCGTTATTCGAAACAAATGGAGCGAATATGGAATTAATAAATCCGACCGTTAAGAATCCTAATCCGATTATATATATAATATTTAATTAAAATAAATTATTTACTAGTACATAATATTAAGTAAGATCACTAAAATTATAATTTTTACATAATTATCACTTTAAACAATAATAAAATTTAAATTATTTACTCTAAAAGTATATATTTTTCTTTATTAATAAGTTTAAATTAACTTTTTTTAAACAAGTATAAATAAAACCATCAAATAATCAATTAAATAATTATTATTTACTAATATTATGTAATTATATTTATTTTTTATATTAAATTTGTTAAACAAAAAATTAAATTATGTTACTAATCGGGTCGGATTTTTAATCGGATCTAGTCCATATATGGATTCAAAATGAATGAATCCGAATCCTATAGTTTTCCGAAATCCCATGATCCTACCCAAATCCGACCCGTTGACAGCCATGGTCCTAATCAAGTTTTCCCAGCCCATGAAGAAGCCCCAATCTCAAGGCCCGTGAATCTTTCTCCCCAAACCAAAAAGACAATTCCCTTTTTGATTATCCTTTTTTACTGCAATTTTCCAAACCCTTCTCCATTTCCACAAGGGACCAAACAAAGGAACGAAACATTAAAAAAGAAAAGAAAGGAAAACAGCAACTGAAAATCCATTGAGTTCTCGCTTCCAAAACCCCTCTTATAGAAAAGAAGGTTTTCACAATTTTTATACACTTGTCCAGACTTTACATGCGTAGGGTAGGGCGTTCTTCTACGCAAGAAAAAAGCCTAGGGTTAGGGTTTTCAAGAAAGGAGCAACGTTAATCGGGTGACCATGGTGGGCAATGAGGATTCTTCATCGGAAGTGAACGAGAAACCACTTGAACCGGCGGTGGAAGAGGAGGAATTGGGAATGGCGGGGACGAAATCCGATGATAAGAGTGAGTCGGTTGTTGAATTGGATGAATCGGGCATCAATGGCGGCGGTGGTGGGGATGAAGCGGCAGCGACGGAGGAAAAAGAGGTGGAATTGATTGAGCCGCCGGTGGATGCGGCGGAGGTGGTTGAGCCGCCGGTGACGGTGGCGGAAGAGTTGGTGGAAGAAGTGAAAGATGCTGGAGAAGCTAATGGGGTTGTGGTTGCCAGCGAGACAGTTGTTAGTGATTCTGGTGATGGGAACGATCAGAAAGGGGATAAATTGATTGATGACCCGGAACTTAAAGTGGAAGTTTTGGAAGAATCTGAATCAGTGGTTGAATCGAAGGGGGAGATGGTTGTTAATGATTCGGAGTCTCGAATGGATGAAAGAAAGGATGAAATGGCTGTGGAACCACGAGTTGAAGTGGAAACTGAGAAAGAATCCATGTTAGATACTGACCCCAAGGTGGAGATTACTGTTACTGATGTAGGTGATATGCAACAATTATCGGAGTTGCCAATAGATGCGAGAGAGAACGAAGTGCAGGCGGAAACAGAAGGTATGGAGGCATCGGAGAATACATCTGAGAGAGGAATTGGTGATGGAGGGGATGTTGAAGCAGTGGGAGGAGTCGACGAGGAGTTAGTAGACGGTCAGGCAGTAGAAAATAATGAAAAAATGGTTGTGGAGGATGAAAAGGGCAAGGTTGATGTTAAAGTGGATAGTTCAGAAATTGAGATGTCTGAAAAAGCAGTTGGCCTTGAAGAGGAAAAGGCTGAACCCGAGATACCGTTAACTGAAACTACAAAGGATAATGAGATAACAGACGAAGTGAACGCATGTGCTGTGAATGTCAGTGAACAACAGCAGGTTCGTGACTTAGGTGTTACTGATGAATATGATGACAGGGGAGATGACCATGCTGAGAGTTCGATATCTGAGGTTAAGACGAAGGAGGATGAGAACATGGGTGTGGAGGCATTAAGAGATTCTGAGTTCGATGAACCTGTGGATGTGGCAGAAAATAAGGAGGAATCTGTTGCAAAAGAAGAGCTACAAGGAGATGATCTCAAAACCGAAACAGAGTCTGAAGTGAAATTAGACTCAAAAAGTAATGTTGTGGAAGGGGAGACACAAATGGCGGATGCTGAAACTGAAAATGAAATGGGAACAGAGTCTGAAGTGAAATTAGAGTCGACGAGTAATGCTGTGGAAGGGGAGACTCAGTTGGCAGATGCTGAAATTGAACATGAAATGGGAACTGATAAAATTGCAGATGAACAAGAAATGGGAACTGATAAAATTGCAGACGAGGAGGGCAAAGTGGATACGGAGGAGACAATGAGTGATGTGGATGAACCTGGTCATGATATGTATGATTCTCCGACTGCTCTACAAGATGAGGAAGATGAAGCAATGGTTGCTGAGGAGGAGACGGGGACGCAAGACACTGAAATGGAGACCGAAACAGATGTTGGGGAATCAGGAAAAACATCTGGAGGGAAACGCAAGCGTGGGAAGTTGTCAAAAAGTCCATCAGTTTCTTCTAAAGCTACTGGCAAAAAGAAGGCAGTGGGAGAGGATGTTTGTTTTATTTGCTTTGACGGTGGGGAACTCGTGCTATGTGACCGTAGGTAAGTTTTTTGAGATGTGGCACGTATGACACGAATAATATGTTCCTTTTTGTCTTCAAGTTTTCTTCTTTGGCCATATGTTTTCATATTGCTCATCAGATGCTTGCTTTTGTGGGTTCGCAGAGGTTGTCCTAAGGCCTATCATCCGTCGTGTGTCAACCGAGATGAGGCATTTTTCAAATCCAAGGGGCGGTGGAATTGTGGTATGCATTTCTCTATTTCTCTTGAATTTGACGAATAGCCCTGTCCATCAACTTTATTCCATTGCTTCCAACCAGAATGGTAAAATTTTGGTTAGCCTTAACTGTATTCCTTCATTTAAGCTGATTTTGTTTTTTTGATAAAGTGACATCTACTTGTTTTAGATGGTTTTCAATTTCAATACAAACTCTGATTTCTACAACCTACTGCAAAGTGTTTCCTCATTTTGCTATATGGGGTTTTTAGATGGTTTTCATTTTCAATACAGTCACTGAAACACAGATTTTTGGCTTCATCGCAGTCTATTATGCAGCTTTCGAGTTTGGGGAACAACTTAAGTTTGTTTTCTTTATCGCTTGTCTTCCGTGCCAATGCTGTTGTTATTCGTTTTATGCTTATGTTTTGTTGTCTATGAACTAATAGTTTAATCATGTGAAACTGTAATTTTTTTCTTATTTTCAGGTTGGCATCTGTGTAGCATTTGTGAGAAGAATGCTCGATATATGTGTTTTACATGTACTTTCTCATTGTGCAAGAGTTGCATTAAAGATGCTGTCATCTTATGTGTCCGAGGAAATAAAGGCTTTTGTGAGAACTGCATTAGAACTGTCACCCTGATTGAGAACAATGAGAAAGGGAATGGAGATGTATGTGCTTTTGCTATCTTTCTCTTTTTCTCGAACCCCCTGTATTTTTGTTTGCTTATGACTTGTTTGGGTGGTGTATTAAACTCAAGTATGAAACTGCTTTTTTAATGATGTTTGTTTGCGAATTGGAAAATTAATTGTATATAGATATTGTTCATCATTTTTATATTGTTGTTTCACGTATCCGTCTGTTGTGTCTGTGGTGAACCTCAATATAGTTATTATGAACCATGTCTTTGAGTTTGGTGCTCACTATTGAAAGTGCCAGGAAATTACTTTTTTATATTTTGAGATGTCTTCATAGTTTCATACATGTAATCATGAAGTCTCAACCAATTCAGTGTCAAGTCTGAGTTTTGGACTCTGGGAAGTATTGATTTAGAGGAATCTCTCTTTGGTATTTGATGTTTGAGTTGAAGTAGTTGTCGATGAATTTCTTTTTTCTTAAAAATAAAAATTACCCTTCTAACTTCTAAGCAGAGTTTCCTTTCTGGTTTTAAATATATTCAGCCATGTGATTGTAAGATCCCTGTAGTTATTCTGCACCCGTCTCTCCTCTATTTGTACTGAAAATATTTACTGTTTCCGAATAGAATTATCATTTTTGTTATGTTTCTTTGGCTGTTTTTGTTTCTCATTAGAGTACCTTTAAACGAGTATTTAATTAATTCAACTTCACCTTTGCGAGTTTCTGATTGATCGTTTTCTTGCTGCGCCTCTTGAATAATGCAGACTCAAGTAGATTTTGATGACAAAAGTAGCTGGGAATATCTCTTCAAGGATTATTATATGGAATTAAAAGAAAAGCTCTCAATTTCACCAGCTGAAATTGCTGAAGCTAAAAACCCGTGGAAAGGAGCAGACACATCTGGTGCCACCAAACAAGAATCTTCTGAAGCGCATGCTAATGATGGAGGATCTGGTTCAGATGACTCTATTGAGAATTTAGAAACTACTAGGCCCAAAAGAAGAAGGATACGGAAACAACCGAAATCCCTCATCAGAGGAGAGGAAGCAGCCAGAGTCAAGGATATTGACAGCTCTGAGTGGGCATCAAAGGAGTTACTTGAGTTTGTTTCGCACATGAAAGATGGTGACACGTCGTTTCTCTCTCAGTTTGATGTACAAGCTCTTCTGCTTGACTATATCAAAATAAACAAGCTACGTGATCCTCGTAGGAAAAGTCAAATCATATGTGATGCAAGACTTGAGAATTTATTTGGGAAACCTCGAGTTGGACATTTCGAAATGTTAAAGCTTCTTGAATCTCATTTTCTTGTAAGAGATGAGCCGAACGATGATGTTCAAGGAAGTGTTGTCGACACTGATAACCAGATAGATAATGATGGCAGTGTTGATCCCATCACCAAGGGTGTTAAAGATAAGAAACGTAAGTCACGCAAAAAATATAGAGGCCCTCAATCTAATCTTGATGATTATGCAGCTATCGATATGCACAACATTGGTTTAATTTACCTGAGAAGAAAGTTGATGGAGGACCTGCTTGAGGATGTTGACACCTTTCATGACAAAGTGGTTGGGACATTTGTACGGATAAGGATATCTGGTAGTACCCAAAAGCAAGACTTGTATAGATTAGTGCAAGTTGTAGGTAAGAAGTTCCTTATTGTCTTAGAGTTGCGTCTTAATTCAAGTCCTTTTAGAGCTAAGAATTTTATCATTCTTGGCATCTATCCAGAAACCCGTCCAACTCAGGCCCACCACATTGACAAAAGAAAAAAATAATTTATCTTTGTATGTGTTTGCAGGCACAAGTAAAGCACCAGAGCCGTACAAAATTGGCAAAAAGACCACTGACATTATGGTGGAGATACTAAATCTGGCTAAGACTGAGATCATATCAATTGATACAATCTCAAATCAAGAGTTTACTGAGGTAACTGCTTCAGAAATGGAACCAACTTTTCCATCACTAGTACGCAAGCTTTTTATGTCTTATAGATGGCTCAACTGTGTCTCCATTTTGTCCACCACCTCCTCTCCCAAAAGAGATCTGTTGTTATATGGTTGAATTAGATGCAAAAAGAGAAGTAATAACACTTCTTGAACCACGTAACTGTCTTTCTAGTTTATCAGTCCAGAAGTGGATACAGATTTTGTGGTGCAACTTTTTGGCTTTGATAGCTTCAACATGGTTATCAAGAGGCTCTTCTACACTTTGAGAAAACAGTTTAAGAAATGAAAATTTGACTAGATAGGTACTGTTTAATTTGCAGTAACAAATAACTTTTCTCATAAAAGTTAGTATTTGGGTTACGGGTTAAATATAGTGCTAAAATTCTGAGTTTTTCCTTCAGATGTTAGTGATGACTAGCAATTGCTCCTGGGGCCAGCCGATAGTGCTGCATGTACACTAATTTGTTTATTCTTTGCATGTTTTGATGAGCGCTGACAACAATTTTTAGTACTCAGATGCATGTTTTGATGAGCGCTGACAATATTTTTTAGTACTCAGATGCATGTTTTTAATCCTTCTCAATTTCTACAGGAGGAATGCAAGCGTCTCCGCCAGAGTATCAAGTGTGGACTTCTCAGTCGGCTCACTGTGGTAAAATCATACACGTACCTATGTTTTTGAATTTTTTGAATATTTCTGTTAAATGAGATAACACAACATGTGTGTTTTGTAGGGTGAAATTCTTGACAAGACCACGGAAATACAGGTGGCCAGAGTCAATGATGTATGTTTTCACCTATCTTTTGCATATTGTTTAATTTATTGAAATATTTGCTACCTTTAAACTGTAATTGCATTATTTAACCTATTGCTTAAACCTTAATGGTTACCATAATGTGTTGGAGAGATCAGAGACAGTTCTTGGAGCATGTTTTGGAATATTCTGGCTTAGCTTGAAGAATATTGCTTCTTTTCAGTGTCAAACCCAGATTTCTTGAATACAATAATTGAATTACAGCTATCCAGATAAAAACATGTTTCAGTTATAATAAATTTCCTCCAAGAATTGCATGTATTCTCAGATTCTTGTTTAACAAGGTTACATTAATTTTGGAGCACTTTTTGGGAGTTTGTTTTACTAAAAGTACTATGTAAACAAGGGTTTTAACTGTGAGCCACCGATAGAACTATGTGTACAGCATCATATTGGTGGTTCCTGGTTGTTTGGTTGTTTTCTTCTGTCTCTCTTCTGCTATGTGGATAGGAATTTGCTGTGTAGAACTTTTTATTACATTACGTATATCCTTTCTTATGCAGTGGCTGGAATCAGAGACGTTACGGCTTAGTCATCTCCGTGATCGAGCTAGTGATATGGGGCGCCGGAAGGAATATCCTTTTCTGCCTTTTGAAAATCAACAAATTCTGTGTTGTTAATGTCTATCTACTGTTGGTCTTTGACACGACAGAAATGGTGAACAAACATGTGGTTATTTTTTAAACGAAAATATACTTAGATACTGGTATTCCTATTCCTATTTCGCCAAATGAAATATGAAATATTAGTTTTCGTATGACCTCAAGGTCAAAATAAAAAGTTATTCGGTTGGGTGGAGTTTTCTGCTTAAAAAGTTCACTGTATAATGAAGAATCAAATGCACTCTTGTGTTCATCACTCAATGTTTATGCTTGCAGCTTAAGTGTTTCTATTTTTTCCATCTGTGAACCTTGACTTCTTTTCACGCTTAGAGAATGTGTGGAGAAACTACAGCTTCTGAAGACGCCTGAGGAGCGAAGGCGTAGACTAGAGGAATTTCCAGAAATACATGCAGATCCCAAGATGGATCCTAGTTATGAATCGGATGAGGATGACAGTGAAAATGAAGAGAGTAGGCGAGGTCAGTTCTCTTCATATCATATTTCATGATATTGAGGCACTACCAATCATCTAACCCTAATTTCGAATTTTATTTTGTCGCATTTAGATGCTTTCATGAGATCTCGAGGTATTAGCAGGAGAGGACGGGCCCCAATCTCCCCAGGAAGCGATAACTCTGTCAAAGACTCATGGAGTGGTGCAGGGAAAAATACAAGTAAAGCATGGGAATCGAGTAGAAGTCTATCTAGCAATCCATTTTCTATTAATACCACTCATATAGGCGAGATAGTTAATGAAAATTCCTGGAACTTGGGAAGAGAGAAAGATATTAATCAAGGATCAAACACAATGGAGAAGCTGAATTCTGCTCCTACCGAACCAGTTGAATGGGCCTCGCCCCGACCCCCAACCCGACCCGACCCATTTTCTTGCGTGACTAGCTCACAACCACCAGTTTTAGTCGAAACTCCAGCTGTGAAGATAAATGAATCGGAAAAGATGTGGCACTATAAGGATCCTTCCGGAAAAGTGCAAGGACCGTTTTCCATGGTGCAGTTGCGTAAATGGAACAACACCGGTTATTTCCCTGCTGATCTCAGAATATGGAGAAACACAGAGAAGGAAGCAAATTCCATACTTCTTGCTGACGCTTTGGCTGGGAAATTCCCAAAAGAGGCGCCACCCGTGGACAATATGTTCTCCCCGTCATCTCATTCAGGTACTAAGACTAATGCAGCATCGTTGTTCCCAGATAAAGAGAGAACAAACTTGGACCAAAAACCTGGGTCCCACTCAAGATTTAACGAGGTCGCTAGGCTACCTTCTCCTACTCCAAAACATGGTAATTCGAGCTGGAGCAACACGGCCCCTACTCAATCATCCAGTGTCAACGGAGTAGCAGTACTTCCGTCCCCCACTGCAGTTATACCTAATATTCTGCAGCAATCTTCTGCTCCTGCATCAGGTCTGAATCCCGTAATGCAGACCGCTGCTGCTTTTAATAGTCCAACACCCAACAATTCTCAGCAGCCACTTGTGGTGGGCCCCACAGCTTCCTTGCATACTCAGTCGACTATGACTGGCGAAATGCATACGGCCCGACATCTTCACACACAACCAGTTCAACAGAGTGTTATTCCACAGAGTAATCTTCAAACCGATTCTCAGAATTGGGCACAGCCACAGAATTATGGTTGGGGCACAACGCCGAATGTTCAGAGTTCTTCCGGGAGCTTCACGAACCCGGGTACAGCTGTCGGGATGCAACCTGATGTCTGGAGACATACGCAGCAGGGTGGTCAGCCTACCCCGAATGCATCGTGGGCCATTGCCCCCCCATCAGACGGAAGCAGCAATAATCCTCCTACTATGGGAGTGAAACCTGAAAATAGTAATCCTTCGATGCCCGAGAGTAATCCGAGCATGGGGTGGGGTCCGATGCAGCAGCCGAATATGGGATGGGGCAATCCACCCCCGTCAAATGCGAACATGAATTGGGCACCTCCTCCTGCTATGCAAGCTCAACCACCAAATACGATTCCTCCGGCAAATCCCGGGTGGGTCCAGCCTCCCGGAAATAATACTGGAGCTATTCCTCCGGTGAATCCCGGGTGGGGACCCCAGTGGGGCCCAGCTGGGCAAGGGCCGATGCCCGGGAACGGATGGGCCCCGCCTGCAGGTGGCACAGCAGGGCCCCCCCCTCCTAATCCTGTTCAGATGGCACAAGTACAAGGGAACCCGAACCAGCCACCGCCTGTCAACCAGGGCTCTTGGGGCTGGGGCCCGCAGGGAGGAGGACCGAGGTCCTGGAACAGGCAGTCATCCTTCGGGAATAAATGGGAGATGTTATGTCCGTATAACGCGAATGGTCGTTGTAAGAAGGGGGCGCGGTGTGATTATCTCCATTCTTGAATCTATTAATTCAAATACAAAAGAAGTTAGTTTTTGCTGGTTGGTATCGTTAGGGTCGTCTATTTTCTTCTTCTATCTTAGGTTCATCTCTTTACCCTTAAGGCGTTGAAAAAACTATCAAACTTTTGTGCAGTTCAGTTCAGATGGCTGCTTTTGGCTATGCAAATTTTGTTCTGGTTCAACAGCAGATCCCTTGAAAATTTTCGTTCATCTGTATATATGGTATACAAATTTGTGGAATCTCAAAGATGGCCTTTATGAATTTCCTGTAGAGCATTAGGAGTTTAAATTAAGTTTTCGTTAAATGTTATGATATGAATGGCGGAGCATCTGTGTCAATGTCCAATTATATTCCTTTAAGGCCCATAGGATCTTTACACTTTGTCATCTTCGGCTTTTGAACCAAAATCTAAGCCTATCAAAGATTTGTTTCTTTTCAACTATTTCGTCCATGCCAGCGACATTTGCACCTGTGAATTTGATAGGTCATGGATTGAAGGTATCTGAACTTATGAATTGATAGGTCACCTGTTGATTGATAGGTCATGGATTGAAGGTATCTGAACCTGTGAATTGATAGATCACAAGTTTGAGGCACCTGGATCTGTGAATTGATAAGTCACTAATTTGAATTTTATTGGGAATATTTGGAGAATTAGCATTGATCCTTTTTAAAAAAAAAAAAATTGTGTCAACGGTTTTTATATGTATATATTAATTTTTCTGTATATAATAATTTTTTTCACACGGCTCCCAGCCCAACATTTGGTACCAGCCCTGATCATGCGCGGAATTGACTTTTATTATCATTTATCACCCCCCAACTAGCTACCCGTGATCAAGAAAATTATGCCAAAAGTATATTAAATTTGATGCACATTTCCGAACAAAATTATCTGCCAATGTAGTTCTAAAGAATGGAATGATATTACATGCACCTGTAGATACCTAACCCTTTAAACTTTACAGTAGTCAACCGTTAAACACAAGATTAGTTGAGTTTATGCATTGTTATCATCATAAACAAGAATGATTACTCCCACGCAAGAATTAGTTTAGACGGCCACAATGATGAAAATGAGGAATTTTGGGTCTGAATTATAAGCAAAAAATAATGTATATTCCAAGCCCTTTTCTTCTATTACTATTATCCCAACATCTTTATTTGTACATACTATGGATTTTAATTTTATTTTACTTTTTTACACAATTTATTGAAAAAGAAAATCCCTTGAAGAAAGAAACAAAGAAATCTATGTAATGATTTG
>JBBMKE010000011.1:19377489-19396632 GCA_037834125.1 Lippia alba | reverse complement strand
TCTTATATTTATATAAAGATCCTATATAGGAGTTACGGAATAACATAATTTGTAAACGGAGATGGAGAAGACATGCATTTCATGCCTCATGGGCACTGTTACTATTTGTGTTTTAAGGAGAATGTTATCAGTTCCAATTATATTTGGAAGAAAATGATTGGAATTAGCTTTTACAATGCTAACAAAGATTTTTCCCTCTAAATTGGTTGTATATAGTCTAAAAAATAAGTGGTGGACACTACTAATGGTACATGTGAAATACACATAACTTTTGCATCTAAAAATTAAAAACTAACTTAAAAATATTTCCGAAAATTTGGGACTAAAAAGATTTAATGAAAATAATGATGCACACAATGCAATGATTTGCTCCATTTGAGGCTAAAATTGTACTATTTCCTTATAATCGAATATAAGTGTACTAGAGTGATGAATATAATTTTAAAAAGTAAAATTTATATTGTCAAATGAAATACATTATCTTTCTTTACATGTACGCACAAAGGATCATGTTTAAGAAAAATTAATTATTAATAGATTATGAATATAATCAAACATAGTGATGACAACATTAATTGATGTTAAGTGTGTGATTGAGAAGTACAGAAGAGGAGTGAGAGTTGGTCGAGATGGCCTAGAGCAAAGATGATTTGATAGGGTTCTATCATGCTGGTGGTCGAGAGAGATAAATAGTAACCATGGAGAAAGTTATGGTATGAAATTAAGACGTTTGGACGAGGCTTATTAGTTAACCTAAAAGATAATTAGTACATATTATCAATCACAATTTCGTATTATAAGCACATATCTTTTCCATCAAAAAATTAACAATGAAACTAAATTTTTTCTGAAAGTTTGGGACTAAAGAGATTAATGAAAATAACAACATACACAATACAACGATTTCCACTACCTGAGGCTAGAATTGTACTATTTCCGTATAAATCTAATATAAGTGTACTAGAGTGATGAATACAATCTCAAAAAAAATATACATATTATCAAACGAAACACATTATTCTTCTCTACCTGCAAGCACAAATGATTGTGTTTAAGATATATTAATTATTAATTGATTATGAACATAATTGAACGTAGTGATAGAGATATTAATTGAAATTAAATGTGCTATTGAAAAGTATAAGAAGAGTGAGAGTTGGTCGAAAGAAGTTAGAGCAAAGACGACTAGATAGGGCTCTATCATGTTGGTGGTTGAGAGAGAGTTATACAGTAATTATGGAAGAAGCCATGGTATGAAATTAAAAGATTTGGAAGTGGCTTATATACTTAACCTAAAAGATAATTAATACATATTATCAATAACAATTTCGTATTATAATTAATCAATTAAGAAAAATAAAGAATTAAGTTTCAAATGATATCTCATTACTATATTTAAAATTTAAATATATGTTTATAAATAATTTTATTTTAATAATTTAATAAATAAAAATTTTAGATAAATTATATATTTAATGTGCAGCACACATTATTTTCATTAATTATTATTATTATTATTATTATTATTATTATTATTATTATTATTATTATTATTATTATTATTATACGACTGAAATTTTTAGTTTCCTGCAACTTATTGCTTGTCCAAAATATTCTAACAATACTACCTTTAACAATGATGGTGTCGGAATTGGAGAAGGAGGAAATCAACACCAAGCACTCTTTATTTGTGTAACAGGAAAGACTATCATAGGCATTTGAGCCTGATCAGGAACTGGGTTCCCGTTTGAACGTGGATTCTACCAGCTAGGGTAACACCTTGAGTGAGAAGATGAAGCTGTAAAAAAGCTTGAATGTGCAGCAAAGGGGGTTTTCTAGTTCAGTGTGTGCTTTCTTGTGCGTGAAGAAATGTAATGTAACAGATGAGGATCGATTGAGGAAAGTGCAGTGACATTCCTCTATTTATAGTTTGAGGGTGAGGTCAGTTAAGTAATAGTACCCGTGTGGTCCTGAAATAGCGTTGCCCTAGACACGTGGCAGGACGTGAGGACTGGAAAATGGCGTGCGTGCGTCACTATCGCCTTTTAGGCGGTTAGGGCAGGTTGTTGCGTCAATGGCAGTTAAGGGACGACTCCCTTGAGCGATGAGACGCTCGTGCTAGTTAACGAGCGTAAGGACGCTCGGGAATGGCCCTTTAAGAGAGGGTGCTAGGGTACTACCTCTTCGAGCGCTGTAGGCTCGAGGGCCAACTCACACGAGGGTGAGATTTGGTTAGGGGATAACCCCTCTGAGGAGATCTGCTGCGAGGATTAGGACTGGGCATGAACCACGAGCCTTACGTATCCAAGCGTTACATTAAATCCGTCATTGGGTCAGGAAGGGACTCCTTCGCGATTGTGCCACGTGGGTGGTGGAGATACAAACGTATTTTGGGTCCATCAAGTTCCACACCACAAAATTAGAATGAAGCTCCCACCCCATCTTCGCAAGTTTATCAGTCCTAACATTTTTCTTTCCGTAAACATGATACATCCTAACTTCTCAAGGTATACATAGAAGTTTTTTACAATCCATAATGATGTTTTTCTTTGAATGGTTTTCGACATCCTCGCAAGTAATCCAATTAAGCACGGTTTTGGAGTCGACTTTTGTTTCAATTCTCGCGAAATGTCTTTCTCGAGCAAGCATCAAAATGAAATGAAACAATTGCCAATGAAGTTTTACCCTTGTTTACAAAAACATCCCCTGAAATTTGATATAATTACATTTATTTCAAACTGTGATAAACTACAAAAATTCATCATTAACATACTATAAATTTTAGTTCAACAAATACTATTACACTCAAACATGATCAATAAATGTTACCAAAATAAGATATTCATAAAAGATTTAGCCACGAAGGCATCAAATTGTAATTTCCAAAACCTCGAGCTTGTGTTGTTATATCATAATCTCAGTACATGTCTGGTGTAATTGTCCTTAACTCATATTTTAGTACTTTCAACAGCATTATTTGTTTGTCATTATTACTATATTATTACAAATAACCCCCTTAATGCCTCAACAACCTAAAATTCATGACTCTTTTCTTCAGGGTTTCGACTTGACCCCGTACCTGAAACAGCTTTTGCTGAGTCTGACTCATCCCTTCCATCCAATACCGACACGTGGCATCATCCTAGAGCTCTACCTGACTTGATGTGATATGGTCCCTGTTCCTATGTCTAGATATATAAACTAAGTTTGATATTGACCCCTCCTGGCTCCTGCAGGCAACCTCAAAGGTACATTGTTCAGAAATTTACTCGAGCAATAGAATAGTAACCATGTAAAATTAGCCCAATTTGTTCCTCATCGATAAAGTTTGTGTGCTCGATTTAGGTGAGAATTGTCGAACATTATCAATGTAGCACATGATTTGTTAATTAGTCAAATATATGACAAGTTAACACACCGCTCTCACGCCCAGACTTGAACAATCAGGTGTCAAACTGGACCGTGAAATTTAAATACAGAATACAACCTGCTCCAATACTATGTTAAAGTATGCGCCAACGAGATTAGGGCTGCTGAGCAGTGAACATTATTAAGATAACACATGATTTGGTAATTAGTCAATGTGGGACAGATTAACACTCATATTTGTTGCCTGTTGTAGGTAATGAAGGCAGATTTACTTGCAGCGGGGTTGCATTTAGGATGAATGGCCTTAAGAAGTGCCGCTATAGCAGAAATATGGGGGTAAATTAACCATGGAAGTTCCTGAGACAAATTTGAATCAAATGGGAGAGTTGAGGCTCCTTTCCACCATACATAATTACATATCACGAGGCAAGAATGTCAACTCATGGAGCGGCAATATAAAACACGTTGCTTGCATGAATAAGTGAAGTATTTGAAAATAGAGATAACTGCCTGGGCATACCTTAGCCTAACTACGGAAAATTTTCCGGACATATTCTAAGATTTTGCCAACAAATTTAATTGTAACCATGAATGTAAACTCAAGTATTTACTAAACATTTGAGATGAAATCATCAAAATCAGTGGATCACGATTTTATGCAGGCAAGTTCATCAACGAGGGGAAGTTTTTGTAATTTTCCGAGCAATAAGGGAAGTTTGTGTTATGTCAAAATCTGGGTATTTCAGAATAAATGAATAATTATCCGTTCAAAAATTGAAAAGATAAAGTTCCAAAGGGGTATTAGACTGTTAGTAGTTAATATAACTTTAGAACAGTGGTAGAGAGGGAACTCGGTCTTCTTGAAGAAAATAGCGCAACATATCGGGATACCTGCTCTCTTTGGAACCTTAAATTTAACGACAGGATTGATGTAGTAAAGATAGTTGTTATGTACATATATCTTCAAATCATATTTGCATGCTTGAATTAGAAGGAACATCAACAAGCTGACCATAAACTAGTACCAATATGCTGTTATGGTTACCTTGTTGAAGACATGCATGTGAGAACTGAGAAGAGATGTTCCTATAGTTAAGTCTACTTGTGCACAAGGAACAACTCGGACACCCTCGAATTTTCTCGCAGCTGTTTCGGAAAACCTTTGTGTTCTAGTTGCAAAGTAAAGAACAACCTTTCCTTTCGCTAAAGTTGCATCAAGGGATCCAAAGTCACAACTTCGGTTCAAGGAAATGGGGCCAGAAATTAAGGTAACATTCACTTTGTGTGATATACTTGGATATACTGTCATGTCTTAAGGTTAATCGAATGCTCTTAAAAATAATGAATAGTATACCTTAAACTATCATACTTAACATGATAAGCCAATAATTCATTACCAATACAGCTTCAAAACTTGTGTATGCCGATTGTATTGGATTAGGAGGCATTTCACCATAATATCAAACACTCTATCAATAGTGTTTGCAGCTACCATGGTCGCCGAAGGAGAAGTATCAGCAACCATCAGCGAAATGGGGCCAATTTCCTGCCGAGCAGACCACAGTAATCCCACGAAACACAGCATTAGACGAGCCAATCTGCGTTGTCACATCTTCAAATATAGGTAAGCGTATCAAACTTGTTATTTCATTTTTTTAAAAAAAATAAATTAATCAAATAATAAGTATAATACATTCTCGAGGATATCTCGTTAGATTAGTTTATCAGAACCGGCCACTTCGTGGTCTTTAATTACCGAACTTCAATTAGCATTTAGCAATGAGTACAAGTCCTTTATTCAGCTGTATTAATTGAAATTGATTTGGGAATGTATTTTTTATTTCATATATTTAATACAAACTGTTTATACTTTTAATTTCAAATGTGGGTTCTCCCTGTAGAACAAGTGAGATGAAATCAACATTTGTCTGGAAACTCTGTAATTTATAGAAATTGGAAAGTGATGGAACGAACAAAACAATCGTGTTTCTCTAAATGAATTTAATCATGTGCAAAGTACTGGGACAGGAGTATTTGTATTTCTAATGTTGATCACATAATATCCGTGTTTTTTCCCCAAGTTTTTGGAAATATATTAGATTTTTTTTTTCAAATAAAACCCCAAACCGGAGAGAGAGAAAAAAAAAAGCGAATCTAGCTAAACTCGTCTGGGGTGAGTTCCAACCTAAGCAACCGACATTGATTTCGTGTACCATTTTTGTCAATTTGTCAGCACGGCCATTCCTCTCTCTATAAGTGCGATAAAACTTAACATTCCAAAGCATGTAGAGAAACTTACGGTAATACATAATAATGTTTTTCATCGAATGATTTTTTACATTGTCATTTATCATCCACTTGAAAACAATCTCGAAGTTAATTTCTATCACGATCTTAAGAATACATCTATCTCAAACGAGCAACAACCCTTTTTGATATATTAATAAAGATGGACGAAAAGGAATTAGAAGGTAATATATTCCCAAAAAAAAGAATTAGAAGGTAACATATTAGAAAGTAATCGACTGTGAACGAGAACAGCAAACGTTTTGGAAAGAGCGATTACGGAGTAATAAACTATTTCTATTTTGAAATTTTGAAATAAAGGAAATAGAAAATTATAATTATTTTTATTTTTGTATTTTCCTCTCCGGTCAGAATAATAACCATTTATTCAAAATCAAATAATCCGGAAAGGAAATCGGACTCATTTCGACGAGCGACGACGCCTGTAACGTTCTTCACCCAAACCTCGAAATTCGAATCTCCTTTGCTGTGTATTCGTCTTCTGAATTTCAAATTCGAGTTGAAATTACTCTTCTTATACACATATAGTTGTGCAAATCGGGAATTGTTGATCGATTCGTGAATGGAAGCAATCAGAAAACAAGCATCTAGACTCCGAGAACAGGTCGCCAGGCAACAGCAGGTACTCCCTAAGTCTATTCCTAGGAGAATTTTAGGTGCGCTTAGGATTTGTTTGCAAACTTATCGGATCACACGGAGTGTAAAAGTCACGATGATTTGAGATCTGCGAATTGATTGATAGTTTTTGGAAATTATTGCGCGTCGGAGCTAGATTCGTTGCTTTTCTTCCGGCGTTTTTGCATTTGAAATAGGCGGTGTGCTTTTTACGAGTAATCGCGTTGATTTAGGTTCTGGAACGGTTGCTTTAGTTCTGTTTTGTTCGGATTAAATTAGGTTTTAGTTTTTAAGCAATTCACGATGCGATGGTTGTGTGAGTATGCTGTAGATAACTTGTGTGATTTACTGATTCTCTAATGGCTTTAGGTTATTGAGGCTTAAACGTTGCAAATTGAATAGCTGAACATGACATTGAACTAATTCAAGTGCTAATCTGTGTTCAATCTTGTGTTTCTGCCTCCGTGGTGAAGCTTGGAGCTAGATTAGGTTTATTATTTGACTAGACAAAACCTTGGAATTTGTTTTAGTGGTGTTTGTTGCTTTGTTCCTTACGTGCAGCTGTTTCGTTCATTCTTAACATAGTACTCTTTAACCGACTCTGGAGAATCTGAATAGCAAGTGCATTCTCATTAATTCATTGCAGGCAGTTCTGAAGCAGTTCTATGGAGGTTCAGATAATGTTATGGCTGATGATGTTGAGCTCCAGCAACATCAGAAACTTGAAAAGCTATACATATCCACTCGTGCTGCCAAGGTAACTTTGCCTAGTCAAATCTCATTTATGAGTGTCTGTGTGTGTATGTCTGACATATATACTTGCACATTTCCAAAGCATATGTGGATTTATCTAGTGGATTTTGTAATTCTTTCACGATAGTTGTATGTTCATATGTACCAGTGGATTATCTAATTACTTCTGATTGAAATTCTCTCCTTTAGCATTTCCAAAGGGACATAGTTCGCGGTGTGGAAGGTTATATAGTTACTGGATCAAAACAAGTTGAGATAGGTAATTCTACATATTAATAACATTATTTTTGTCGCTATAGCCAATCAGTTAACTCTAAAGATGTTGATTCCATGTCTCCCGTTCCACCCCCTCATCAGGAACTAAATTGTCAGAAGATAGCAGAAAGTATGGTGTTGAAAATACATGCACCAGTGGCAGCACATTGTCAAAAGCTGCTTCTAATTTTGCTCGAGCTCGTGCTTTAATGGAGAAAGAACGTGGAAACCTATTGAAAGCCCTTGGCACACAGGTTATGATTGTTAGCTTTCATAACGTCTGAAACTTACTAATTGATTGTAATTGATTTTTTATTCAACTGTCCACAATTTAGCTTTTATATCATAATTAAGATTGTGATGAATAGAGGTTGAATTGTGCATACTAGGTAGCGGAGCCTTTGAGAGCTATGGTGATGGGAGCTCCATTGGAAGATGCTCGTCATCTTGCTCAAAGATATGATCGAATGCGACAGGAGGCAGAAGCTCAGGTACTTGCGAAAAACATTGTCTATTTTTATTTTTTCATTGGTGATTTTCTATACATTATGGAATTGGCCGTCTCATTTATATTAAGATGTAGCTTTTTGGATGGAGGCTGCTCCTCACCAGCAAATTATACTGAATTGTTGAACCTAGATAGGCTGTTGAAGTTGCCAGAAGACAAGCCAAAGTAAGAGAAGGAACTGCACATCCTGACATGGCTTTTAAACTCGAAGCTGCTGAAGCTAAATTGCAAGATCTGAAGTCAAATGTGGCCACACTTGGGAAGGAAGCCGCTGCTGCTATGGCTGCTGTTGAAGCTCAACAACAAAGGTTGACGCTGCAAAGACTAATTTCCATGGTAATTCCTTATTCTGTTTTTAACTGATGAAATGGAAATTTTCACCAACACTCTTGAAAACTGCCTCTGATTAATTATCCCTTCCGTTTTCAAGGTTGAATCTGAGCGAGCTTACCATCAGCGAGTTCTTGAAATACTTGATCATCTGGAAGGCGAAGTAGGTGTTACATTTTGATTAATCATATACTAGGAGAAACGCATTTGCTGTCATCATGCTTTTAAGCTTCTTACCTAAATGTTTGCTGATTTACGCTGTGTGTTCAGATGATGTCTGAGCGCCAGAGAATTGAAGCAGCTCCTGCTGCTCCTCCTGCTACAAGCATGGAAAGTATGTCTGCTCCTCCATCATATGAAGAACTAAATGGTGTGTCTACTTCACCGATGCAGAATGGATCGACTGATAGCATGGGCTACTTTCTCGGAGAGGTAAGTACTAAATTGTCAGAGAAATTACTAATCACATCATTTGATATTATCTGTTTTATCTTATCTCATTTTTGTTGCTTCTCCAACAGGTTGTTTACTCATATCAAGCTGAATCGGATGTGGAGCTCAATTTGTCAGTTGGAGACTATATTGTTGTTCGAAAGGTTTGTGCTAGTCTTTACTGTTATTTCTGCCAATAACCTTCACAATATTCATCCATATAAAATGTTGTCTTGCTTCATTTTGCTCTTTTGTGTTTAGGAAGCTTTAACCAACTTTTCTTGCTGGAAGTATATATTACTAGATGGATGTATCCATGTCTGCACACACTTAAAACTTTGTTTAACCTCTTCCCAGGGGAAATCAGATACCAATTGCTCAGCTGTTCAAATTATTCCTAATTCATTCTAAAATATCAGATGCAGCCATTAATAGATGAATAAAGTTGTAGTTTTTGGAATCCTAATAAACCATTCTTGTTGATTTAATTAAAAATAACAATATTCATGTTATACTCCCTTGCTCCAAACTGTATAGAATTTATTGCAACATTTTCCCCTGCTAAATTCTTGGTTATTGTCAACTTTTCTATACGTTTTGTGGTCGAATTTCACCAAACATTCTAATGGCTGTTTTTCCGTGTTTTCTATTTATGGCTGATAAATGAATGATCTTCTGCTTCTTCTTCCTCAAGGTTTCAAACAACGGCTGGGCAGAAGGCGAATGCAAAGGCAAAGCTGGTTGGTTTCCATTCGGATACATTGAGAGGCGTGATCGTGTTCTTGCAAGCAAGGTAGCTGAAGTTTTCTGAACTATTATCATGGTTATGGTTTATGCATGTGGTTTTCTCATAATCAAGAATCACGCTACAGTAAGGAGTTATTTCCAGCTCCCTTAGTTTATATATTATGCCTTGCAAATTTTGGAGATGTATTATTGCCTATCGTTTTTTGTGTTGTATTTTGATGAAACTTTTCTTTTCTGTTTTTTGGGTCTTTTTTTCTTGAAACCTTGTCTATTTGTTTTTATTTTATTTCAAAATCTGTTAAATATCACACACTTCTGGCTCTTTGCAAATGCGAACTGTAATCTATTGTTTGTCTTCTTTTGAAAACTAGAAACTTTCTTTCCCTTATATGTTTTCTATTCTAATTTGTGTTTCTTTCTTCCGTTTCCGTGCTTTCTCAGTACTCAGAATTTTTGTGCCGTGAATTTCAGCTCTAGTTCAGCTATTAGAACTAGCTCGATTTGATTTTGAGAAACAAAGAAAGATTATTTAAATTATCATTATTTGAACTGGGCTTTGAGTTTGAGATTTTAAACTAGCACGATTTAATTTTGAGAAACAAAGAGAGACTATTTACTAGTAATAATAATAGTAATAACATTAGGTAATTTTATAACTTTAGAAAGTTGAATGTATAATTTTTAATTATAATTTATTTGTTATTAGAAACATCGATCATCTTCTTTAGCTGTGTTATAACTGAAATTATTTCTAATTTTATTGTGGTAAAATATAATACAAATTTATTACGTGAAATTAATATCTGGTTAACCACCGTAAGTTCGCATATAATAATGCATCAATTACGTCAGTTAAAAAACATACATGCACCAGGACAGAATACAAGCCGCATCAAAATTTACAATATTAAGTTTGATTACTTAAACATGGTTGGGTTATTTTTGTGTGTACACTTGGCAAAAATTCGGAATAAGAATTTCCAAACATCACCGCTCATATAAAGTTTACCTAGCACAAAATTAACCACTTAAATATCTAAGATAGGTCTCCCAAGTGGAGGGGGCTCGTTTGCAAAAGCCAATCCTGCAATCAGAAAAAGTACATATCGTGAGAGGGAATTATTTCTCGAAATGGGCATGCAGCATGCTTCATAGATGCACAGTGAGAAATGTTAATAGTAAATATTAATGATAAGAAACAAAGCAAAATTTAAAACAACTTTCTAGGTATGAATAGCGACGAGGCTTGAAAGTGGTCATTTATATTTAGTTATACTTGGGGTGGTGATAATTTAGTTTAACTGAAAATTCTCTAAGTGGTTGGTTGTAAAAAAAAAGATCATTGTTACTATTAACATATTACAACTTGTCAATAATAATAACTTAATTAAGAATCTGAACACTACTTAAAATTCTAGAAATGTTGCTACTAATTATTTTTTTTGGAACTTGTCCAAGAATTAGTTGCATACTAGTTGCAATAAAAGAAAATATTTTTATTAATTACATAAAGAAAAGAAATTTTTCATGTTAACACATTATAATTTTTTTATACAGTTACTAAATTTAAGATACATAAATGAATAATAGAATAAGATTACCATATTGGTAAATAAATAATTAAAATAAAAATTGCAAATTATGGGAAAAATAAAAAATATATATAAAAGAAAAGGAAAAATTGAAGGGAGGGGAATTAAGAAGTAACAAGTAAAAGAAGAAAGTAACATCTTGTTAAGTGGGTACAAAAAATAAATTGAAAAAACAAAATTAAAAAACTTCAAGAGACCCACAAAATTACTTTAATAGTATATATTCAGTTATCGTTTCTTTTAGGCATACCGCATACGTTATTAAATTAACTTAACTGTAATAATATAGTAAATAACCATCATTTATAACCAATCAAAATAATTTTCTCTTTACAATATTTAAAAGGTTATTATCCTAAATTTAGGTAACATATAAAGTACTAGTCATCACGTACGTCAACAAGAAAAATGGAGGGAAAAAAAATTAAGGAAGATGCCAGGGAGGGAACTAAATTATAGTCGTTACATTTCAGAAAGCCAACGGGAGCTATTTATAAATGGTAATTTATCCTTTGAAATTTGTCGGAATTAGTTCTATAGTTTGCCAGACGTTCTTTTATCCATTCCTTAATTTGGAAAAAAATGGTAGAATTCGTTTTTCTCAAACACGGACTCTTCATTCACATTAGCAATTCGATTCAAGGAGGGAGAAACTTACACATGATAGATGATCGACTTGCTGACGACAGGTATGCCAGAAGAATAGCAAGGATGACAAAAAGGATAGCAATCTGCATATAAATATGGCCATTAAATTTATGCATGCGTGCGTGCGTGTGTGTTTGTGTGTGTCTGAGTGAGAGAGAGATTTAAACTAACCAAAGTGGTGGCACTGTATTGGGGCTTGCTCTGGATAATGTAAGAGTTTCTGGCAGAAAGCAAAAGAAAAAGGTTAGAAAAACAGAGTTTCTGAAGAACTAAAGAACTATGAAAAGGGAATGTATGTAGATGATAACTTTAAAGAGGCTATTTGTATTCTACCTTTGGCTTAGGGTTTCAGAGTCCCTGCAAATCTTCAAGATTGTTTCTAGGTTTTCCTTTGTCTTTCCAGCGTTAGGATCGCTGTCATCAACCTACAATGTGCGGAAGACAAAATGTTTTTAGCAAACAATACTACGTTAATCAGGTACAATATTGCAGCTAGAGAAAATTAGGAAATCGAGTTGAAAATAAGGGGACAGATTTTGAGTAGTTTACGAAAATATCTTAGAATATCCTGAAAATGAAACAGGTTTTTCTCCTTGCAGAAGTGGGACTTGTTTTCAGTAGTAAAGGTCAAGAGGAAAAATACTGTTTTGTGGAATTAGGTTTTTAAGTTCTATAAATTTACAATCTCTATATGAATGGTCACACAGGATCGGGACAACATTTTAGCCAGCTATATCAGATTTTTTGGTCCAATGAAGCATCATACCTTAGATTTTAGCATACGAGAGAAATCATAGAAAGCTCCGTAGACATCGGGCATTGTTTTAGTTCTGTCGATAACTTTAGCAGTAAGACCTGAAAAAGAAACACGCGGGAACAAATGAACATGCCATGATGCCACAAAGAAACACAAACTAGTATTAATATTCTTTCAATTTGTATTTACCATACATTCCTACATCACTTCGATTAAAATATTATCATTTATATGTTGTCAAAATATGTGAAGAATTAAGAAGACTTTAAGCATGAATAGATTACTAGGCTGTTTGTCCAAGTTGACTAGGCTAGATAGCTTAAACTTTCCCTCAAAAGCACATTATGCGAATGAGGGTAAAAGATACAAAAAATTAGCCGAAGAAATCATGCTCAATCCATACAATGTCGGGTTTTTTTAGGAAAAAAATCCTATCAAGAAAGTGCAACTTACCACGTCTCATCTTCACAACACCTCTGAAAACTTGAATGTTGTTGTAGCACAAAGCCAGTGTCCCAATTGCCATTATCTGGTAATATTAAAAAAGGCAAATCTGATTAAATCCTGCCAAACCAGCTCAAGAAAGGAGATCACTATGCAATATTGAGTAACTGAGTTACAAATGGCTGCATTTTAACGGAAAGACCAATGGAGAAACTTAAGGATGTGCAAAGAAGGAAACCTCAAGACTTTTCTGCCTACTATTGTTAAGCAATGCTATATATGGCTGTATATAGGTTTTGTAAAAACAATTGAAAAGGGGGAGTTTAGTAGTTGAACGTATATGTGAAAACAGTGCATAAGCAAATATTACCTGTGGAATTGCACAAAAGCGAAAGATTGCTGGATCTTTTAAAGCAGACATGTATGTTAGGCAATCTTCAGCATGCGTCAAAGCATTTGTGACCATGTCATTCAGGCAACGCACTGCCTTAACTGAGTTTTCCTCAGATTTTAAGTCCTGAGAACATAAAATCAAATGAACTATCAGGAAGATTTTTTGTTCCTTTTCAATTCACGTTAGATTTATACATGGGAAGCGACTTGTCAACAGAAACGACTAGAGGGTGAAAAGATGTACCTCAAGTTTGTTTACATATTTACTCCAAATTTGACGAGGCCAGAACATGCGTGACTTTGGTATCTCATTAATATCCTCCAGATAATCTCTGATAATATTGGTTTTCTGCATTATTGCAAATAAACAAGTCAGTTCTCATACTTTCAAATGCCTAGAGATATTTGAGTACTGCATTAATGGCATTACCTGAAGAAACAAACCCATTGAGTTGGATAGAGTATCCGAAAGCAGATCTTCTTTTCCAGAAGCATGGAATAGCTTTGACAACCCAAATCCAACAAGTCCAGCAACATAGTGACAATATTCATCATAATCATCAACTGTTTCTACCTGGCAATAGAGCAAAATTGTAAGTAATAATTCACAGAAATTCCCATCATGCACAGAGGATTTCAATTATGATCAATTGATGTCATGTAATTAATAAAGATGGCAACAAAGAGTAAGGCATTAGTTGCATAATTGTGTTGGAGAAAATCAATCAAATAAATAATTAATTATTAACTAAAACATTAATCTCAATGTCCAAACAAACTTTTGTGTGTGTGTGTGCTTTGGTGGGAGGGGGTGTCATACCTCCTTGCAAATAAATTTGGCCATTCCTGCACCCATCTTCATGGTGATATCCTCAATTGCCTCTTGATAGCTACAGAAGGAAGGGATGAATTAGTGGGTACACTCTGAATTAATCACGCATCATGCAACTTCAACTACCGTATTCCTGATTATCAGGATCGCACTAATATACAGAACTGGGTAAAGCATGATCTCACTTGAACCAATGTTCTCAGAAGTTGTTTCTCACTATACAAATCAACTAGAGGAATTACTCGATACTCTGAATCTGCCAAGATCTACTTGAACTTTAATAATTATACTGGTTTGAAATCATCATGAATCAATTTGTAGCATCAGAATGAGCCATGCAAGTCAAAGAAAATTACCCGCGTCCAAGCTCTAGAAAAGCAGTTGAAACATGATGGAACTCGTCCATTAGAACTTTGTATTCCTTAGTACCACCTGTCAAGCAAAAATATAATAAGATCCTCGACATATCTAGAGTATCCTAAGCGTAATAAGTAAGATGTCATTCTAACGTTGGTGAAGCGTGAAGCCAGAAGTTGAAAACTCACATGAAAAATGCCAGTCACGATCATATATGTGACGATGGAACTCCATCAGAATAGGAACTTTAACATCTGTTGCTATGCTTGTATCATCCTCTGCAAATAAAAAATGAAAAAAAACAAAAAAAAACCAAAGAAACAAATTAGTTATGGATAGTGTAGGATTTGGTGAATCAATGTTTACAGGTAGAACTTACCAACAGTGTCAAGTGCTCGAAGAACCAGATAAAAGATGCACACCTGTAAAATTCAAGTAATAATTACACAAATATCATTCTCTGGACACCAGACCATATCAGAAGAAAATTGAAGACACAAAGCAGCTCAATTATGATCATATTTTGTCATTCATGAAAAGGTAAGTAGAGCACAATTGGAGTTAATACCATTACAACCTACAAATACCAAACAAATACATTATCGTAGGCTTCAAAGTTCAACATCAGGTTTAAAATGTCATTGTTCATATTACATATGTGAGGTGTGTAAAAAAATATATAATCTCCTCTGTTTCTATTCGCTGGGATATTGTGCCAGAACAAAAAAAGAAAAAAAGAAGCAAGACAATATTGTGTCGATCAATATTTATCCTGTATATACTCTGAAATATTCCTCTCCAATTGTTGATTTGGCAGTCATATAACATGTCTAATCCAAAGTGAACCAAAAGAACACAATGAAGATCTACGTCTCTCCTTTCATTCTGGCATTCTGGTTTTGTAATTAATCAGCTTTTGTCCATATATACAGTTTTTTTGCCGATCTTAAATCACTGATATCATGTTTAGATCCGATCATATTAACATCAACGAAAACATTATCGTTTCTCCGTTACTATATTAGACTTCAAATCACCATCATCAAATACTACCTCGCCACCATAATTTTAGAGTCGGACAGAGAATCTAAACGACCATTACTAAAAGCAAAATCGAGGTAGAAATTTTCCAATTAGAAACGGAAGGATGAAAAAACTACTGGAAAATTAGCAAAAATGATAATAATAATAACAACAACAACTTCTTACAGCATCACGAAGATCGATATCAAGCTGCTGAATCACTAGAGCGAAACTTCTGGAAACTTTGTGAAGCATAGAGTAACAAAATCCCCAGTGCGGCTCCGCGGGGATCTGCTTCTCCGCACTTCTCGCCGCCAATTTCAGCTTCACCAACGGATACAAATCATCCGGATGCTTCATAATCGCACGCAAAGTCCCCATCGCAATTACACCTGCTCAACACAAAACGAGCAGCAAAAAAATCTGTCAACAGATCGACACAGATTAAGACGTTTCAATCGAAGGACTCAGTCGCCGAACGCCAAGTCCTCTGAATACGAACACAGTACCGAAGACTTTTCAACAAAAACAGTACGATTTCCAGACGAAAAAACATGAGGATTTGAAAATCGCGAACAAACAAATCACAGAAATCAAAACAATCCTACATTCGAGTCGAAACGGAATGGAGAGAACTAAGTTGCCGTACCTTACTCCGGTTCTCGAAAATGCTGTCGGCGGCAGAGTGAATCCTGCAATGAATTTTTTAAGCAACGTTTTGTGCGCGGAAGAGAAGGTGAAATTTATGCGTGATGTGGAAATAGGGAGTATAAGAATCACAATTGAGATTTATTTCTTATTTTATGATGCGAGTGAGACCGTTGAGTTATGACTGTTGTGCGTGTGAATGAAAAAGTTGAAAACTACATAGGGGGCTGGGGGTGGACCAAAAAATAAATAAATAAATAAATATAGGGAATGAGAGGTGTGCTACATTTGTTTTTAATATATGGTTTGCCAATTGCCAGTTGGGTGGTTTGCCACTATTGCATTGTTCTGAATTTTGGAATTTTAGGGAATTTGTCGCTCTTTATATTCCATTGTTTGGAAAAATAAATTATTTTTGCTGCAAAATAAAGGGAAATTGTCAATTTTGATGATGTGGAAACTAGCTTATCTTGATATTGATTATTGTACGCGCTAATCTGCTAGTATACTGGTTTTTTGGTGGTTTTTGTAAAATTCTTGTAATACTTACCCATTAGAAACGTTCAAAATTAGTTTCGGATAAAATTGTATGTTTTTACTAAGTGAATTGTAGAAGTTTGAGTTATTAATAAAATAATTGATATTAATGGGACAAGACAATAGTTTAAATTTTAATGGCGGACATCTACTATGGGAATAGATAGGTGAGAAATTTGAATTTTATTAGAATTAATTAGAAAATTACCAAATTAATAATGACTCTTTAGAAAAAAAAAAGAAAAACAAATAAATAATTGATATTAAGTCATTAATTGCGGTCTCTAATGGAATAGTTTTCTCACTTTGAGAAAATCATGCCAAATTAAATTGCCAATTGGAGTTATGAACTTATGACGCAAACAATTATTTAATTAATTAAATATACAGTCAAATCTTATTTATTTAACCAAAATTGCTTCAAGCTAGAATGTGATTATTTATTTAAAATTTCAAAAGCGACTCAAAAATCAAAATTGACTTGGTGTTCGGATATGGTAAGATATTATTCTTTGTATTATCCTATTACACAACAAGAATACTTTATAAGTTTATTTGTTTGAATACTACCAAAGTATACGTTGGTGGATTAAAATCTATATTCGGTATTTGAATTAGTCGTCTCAATAATCAAATCAAATAACTTCAAAATGTGGTGCGAAATCATTTATTTTTGTGTACTTTGTTTTTGTTATAACAGTAGATTGTTATAGGGCAGGGTCAATACACATTATTTTCCTTCTTCCATTTTTTTTTTCAAATTTGGTGGAAAATTAACAAAATTTGATTTCATAATTAATGGCTGTACCACAAATTCATGTGAGTGCAGTTAAAAACAATTAAATATCTATTATATTATTTAATGATCATTGTTTTGGGGTACAACTATGTTATTAATAATCACTGCACTTAATTAGTTGAAAAATAACAAATATATTATACATATGTGCAGGGAGGGAGGCAAGGGGAGACGGAATAGCCTCCACCCCCTAAATTTAAAAAAGTTTATTTCTATCGACATATTTTAGAAATCTTTTTATTATTTTGTCTTCTAATTTTAAATTTTCCTTTCCCCAATTAGAAATTTTATCTATTTAATTAAAAAATTTATAATTTTATTACTTTTTAAAATAATATTATTTATATTTTTAATATTATAAATTTTCGTATGTCCTGCATATATGTGACTCAAAAGTCAAAATGCTCAAATTCATCTTAGTGGAACCCGTTCATACTCAACTTATCAAATTGTTCAATAAATTTATAAGTTTCACACAGACTTTAAAGCCAAATTCCACCAATTACTGTTTATTTATTAGGCCGCCAAATCATCCCCGAAGCTGCCCAAGGCAGACTTTAATATACAGATATGAATAATTAATATATTCATATTGAGTAGCAACGGTGGACTTTATCCTATGTTATGGCTCACCAACAAGTTTTTTCTGTTCAATTTCAACATGCATAATATGTAATATATTGCCATCATTCCAAGTTTTACAAGGACTTACGAGGTAAGTCAACATATGAAAAACATGGTTTAAGTTCTAACTAGCAACAAATCAAATTCTACTTTAATGTACTAAAACTCAAAATGTTGGAAATTGTGTGTCTTTTAAAATTGTTAATGCAGCCGATTAAAGATGGAAATTGAGCTAATATGTTGGCATTATGTTATATTTTGATTTCCTCAGGTGTTTCAGAATCCGCTCGGTCCCAACTGAAGTATAGTTGAAGTGTTCAGCGAAGACTTTAAAAACTGTACGTAGTATAAGTTTAGCTATGGAAAGAAAGTTGTTTGCATATGTTGAAGAAGAAGGTGAAGGTGGTCACATTGCCGTTTCTATTAATAGCCTAAAGTTTCTTTAACTCCGAGTTGTGTTTCTCTTTGTAAGGTCTTTATTAGATGTTTTGATCTATACTATTATATTAGTAAATTTTATAAACTCAAGGTGTGTGCAAATAAATAATTATTATCTAAATATATCAATGTTGGGCCACGTTCCTCATTTCAGGCCGAACGAGAAATAAAACATTAAGAGTTCATTATTCGGAAGGCGGAAGCATAAGATGGGCTGCAGTTTACCAACACATTGGCCCATGATAGCATTTAGAGAAGGCAAACCCAAGAAAAAAAGATTTTTATTTGAGTGGATTTCTTTACCATAAATCCCTGGGTGGCGTGAAGGGGGGAAGGTTAGAGAAAAAAGAAAACCACTTTAGGAACATGCAGAACCAGAATTGGATTGGAATAGTTCGAAATTTAAATTGCTCTCACGTGGCAGAGAAAGCGGTGGAATAGTTGGAAATTTAAACTGGCTCACGTAGTAGGAAAAGCGGACCTCTCAACAGAGTGGTAACTATAAAAAAGGACGAAAGAAAAGTTCAATTTTTACTCTCTCTTCTTAAACTCATCTCTTTTTCTCAAAACCAATGTTTTCAAAACCGGACCGGAGGCCAAACCGGTAAGCTTACTGGTTTAATCGGTTCGATCGATTCAACCAGCGGTCGAACCGGTGTGACGTCATAAATAATTAATTATTATTTTATAAATTAAATATATAATATTTAAACATTAATAAATTCATAATTTTGA
>JBBMKE010000011.1:19360740-19371213 GCA_037834125.1 Lippia alba | reverse complement strand
CTTATCGGATAATTAATAAAAAAGAATCAAATACTTAATAAAAAATAATAATCAATTAAATAACAATATAATAATAAGAATAGTTGATTGAGTTATACCGAAAATTTTTGAGTGCACAAATGGCAAATGATGCTCCACCGTTGGTACTGAAATACAAAAATAAAAACAAAAACAGGAAGACATGTGCGATGGGAAATGGAAAGACAAAGTGAAAGGGAAACTTTTGTCCCGTGTCCGCTACCTTCCTCTTACTTACTTTGAACAATCTTTTCTTTCTGTTTTTTTCCAATTATTTTTTTTAAAAAATTATACTTCAAAATAATTAGGAATTTCCCAAAACAGAAACGAAAATAGGGCAAAATAGAAAACAAGAAGAGGACGTTATTGGTTTACTTATCTCACATTCTCAATTGAATAAGATATTTACTTTTCGTTTCCTTTTCATTTCTGATCTCTCTTTTTCTCTCTGTTCGTATATATATAACCAAACAGTACGGCGCTCCTCAAGAATCGTTCAGACTTCAGCCATGATTCTCAAAGCGCCAATTCAGTGCTCTAACTACCATAGTTTCCTAACCCCAAACACAAAGCTCAATCGAATCTCTTTGTCATCTAAACCCATTTTCCGGTTTTCGAAGCCGAAAATCAATCCGATTTTGATATCAAATTGCATTTCTTCGAGCCATGAAGTTACGGTAAGCATTGCTGAAATTTCAACAATTGAAGAAGAAAAGGAAGAAAATGGAGCCGTGTTTGATTCAACGCAGTTGTTAGAAGAGGTTATTGAGAATAGCGGAGAAGAATTAGCGGGGAATGAGAGTTTGTGGTCTCAGATGGTGGAAATTGCGAAATTTTCCGGGCCGGCGGTGGGGCTTTGGATTTGTGGTCCGTTGATGAGTTTGATTGATACTGCTGTTATTGGTCAGGGGAGTTCCATTGAGCTTGCTGCTCTAGGTTTGTTCTACAATAGTTTAATTATTGATTAGTTTGTTTGGTGTGATAATGTGTATTCAGGTTTTGTTTTGAATTTGATTGTTGATATTGTTTTTTGATTTTGACAGGGCCGGGGACAGTATTTTGTGATAATACGAGCTACGTGTTTATGTTTCTTTCGATTGCCACGTCCAATTTGGTTGCAACGTCTCTGGCTAAACAGGTTTCTATTTTGAAGTTTTATTGCAAATGAATGTATGTATTATTGAATTCAGTTATGTGGAAAGTTTAGGGAATCAAAAGATGAAGTGTATTCAATACAAAGTTATGCTTGACAATTAAGTGGTGCAGGATAAAAATGAGGTGCAACATCAGATATCTATCTTGTTGTTCATTGGATTGGCTAGTGGTTTTTTGATGCTTTTCTTCACGAGGTTATATGGTCCGTGGGCATTGACAGGTAAAGAAGGACAATGTTTTGTTTGTTTGTTTGTTTTCCCAGTTGCGTTGCTGACAAGATACCTGAATTGTATTCTGAGATGATGAATCTTTTTGTTCTCATCTCCAGCTTTTACGGGAGCAAAAAATGCAGAAATCATAACTGCAGCAAACACCTATGTTCAGGTTCGTCGCCTGTGTCCCATATTACTAGCTTGGTTGACAAATGAGCGTATTGTTTCTATGCTTTGGCTTTTGACCTTGTTTTGTTGATGAATATGTTACTGAATCATTTTTCACCTAAAGGGAATGACGTAGTTCATTCTTTCACCTTAAGTTCAAACGAGCGTATTGTTTCTATGCTCAAAATGAGTTGTTTGCTTTTCCTATACCCGTTTTCTCCTTTTGGGTTAGTAAACAATATCTTTTGACAGATTCGAGGCTTAGCATGGCCAGCAGTGCTTATTGGATGGGTTGCTCAAAGTGCAAGGTCCAAAATAACCTGTTTATAATATTTGTTTTCTGAATCTGTCATATTTGCTCTTACTTCGTTTCCCTATCTTATAGTCATGTTACCCATATTTTCTGTCCTAATTATTTTCCAGTATTTTGTCCTAGTGACTTTACTAGCAAAATTTTCATAATTACTCTATTATTTAAGCTGTTTCTTGTCAACACAATTTGTTAAGAAATTGCTTCAATGCTAATCGATTCCAATCTTCATGCCACATTCTCATGCCCACAATTCAAGTTTGAACCTTTTTATCACATGTAAACCTATAGTATTCCTCCCTGAATCTGTCCTCTATGGTAACTCAATTCCATTAAACTCCGACTATTTTTGCCTAAGCCAATTTTAGAACAAGGAACCATGTAACAAATTCTGAGGCTTGGAGACAAAGTCTAAAAAAGAGATATATTGATGCACAGCCAGAATTTGCAAATTGATTAGATATCTCCTAAATCTAGATGATGATCTCCCAATTTCATGTTAAAAATTGATATATCCCTTCATATGTTTTGTTTGCCTGTTTTTCTGATCCACAGCTTAGGAATGAAAGACTCATGGGGACCTTTAAAGGCTTTGGCTGCTGCAAGTGTCATTAATGGTGTCGGTGACATAGTATTATGCAGATTTTTAGGATATGGTATTGCTGGAGCAGCATGGGCAACTATGGTGTCGCAGGTATCTGAACAATTCTTAGAATGGTCTAAGGTCTTACTAAATCGCAAAACCGCATTAAATCTCTCAATCAATAAGCTTCTTTCTTTCTTTCTGTAAGAGATTAGCATTAATTTCCTTAGTTGAGTTTTCAACCTAATTCATATTTGTCTTAGGTTGTTGCAGCTTACATGATGATTGAAGCTCTGAACCATAAAGGATATAATGGTTTTGCCATCTCTGTTCCAACTCCCGATGAACTCCTTCAGATATTCCAGCTTGCAGCTCCAGTATTTGTGACAATGATGTCAAAGGTTTCCGATGCCCCTCTCTCTCTCTTGAGTCTTGATCCTACAATTTTCATTTATTATCGTTCTTTTTCTCTAACACGCTATTATTTAGGTTGCATTTTACTCTCTACTTGTGTACTTTGCTACATCAATGGGTACAAAAATGGTTGCCGCTCATCAGGTTCAGTATTATTCTCTGTATCCCGGCTTATTTTCCTTTTTACATTAACCTCACTAAGTTGAACGTACTAATTTACTTCTCTTCAGGTCATGATACAAGTGTACTGTATGTGTACTGTATGGGGTGAGCCTCTTTCACAAACAGCCCAGTCTTTTATGCCCGAGCTGATATATGGAGCTAATCGAAGTCTGCCGAAGGTTTTGTTTCCTAATTTAAAATTTTATATTATTTCGGGTGTGCACATCTATGTTCATTTCTTTAGAATGTATGTATTTTTTGTTTGACAATGTACGGTTCACGAGTTCCAGTTGCCCGCCTTTCTTATTGTCTCTCCCATTATGAAATAATATTAACTAAAAACATACTAATTGGAACACTGCAAGATACATTTTCTGAAAAAGCTTATGTGGAATACAGGCTCGAAAATTATTGAAATCACTGGTCGTCATTGGGGCACTAAGTGGACTGATATTGGGATCTATTGGAACTTCAGTTCCATGGCTATTCCCTAAATTATTCTCCTCCGATCCTGAGGTTGTACAGGAGGTCAGTTAACTTTTATGTCGTCCTCAGTTTATTGTACTGTTTGTTGTTCCTAATGCCATGTTTGAATGGAATGGAACATAATCTTAAATTTTGCGAAAGTTATGGTTCAAATTTCTTAAAATTTGAGATGAATGTGCCAGCGTCTTCATCTAACTCTCATGATGCAGATGCACAAGGTGTTGATACCTTACTTCCTTGCACTATGTATCACGCCCAGTACGCATAGCCTCGAGGGTACCCTATTAGTAAGTCATCTCTATCTTATACGTCCGTGACTTAATCTTTTCCTGAAAGAATATAAACTTTATGCTTAGTCATATTGTCAGTTTTTTCCTTCCAACAACAGTTGCTCCTGTCTGCACCCCTTTTGGTTCATCAAAGGTTCTTATATGCCTGAATTTTATATTCAAGATGTTAAAAATTCATCTATTTCTTTAATTACACAGGCTGGAAGAGACTTGAAGTTCATTAGCATGTCGATGAGTGGAATCTTTTGTGTCGGCGCCCTTCTACTGCTGGTATGCAGTTCTCCAGATTTGTTCCTTAAGTTTATGAAGTCACTGATCCTTGATACATATCGATCTTTCCTGCTTATAAATTGCTAGTTTATTTTATTGCCCAGTTTGTGAATTTGATCCTTTTACTGAACATGTTATATCTTCTGTATGTAGCTGATGAGCAACAATGGTTATGGTTTAGCTGGATGTTGGTTTACGCTTGTAGCGTTCCAATGGGTAAGTCCTACGATTCAGTATTTTCACTGGCTTTACATTTGATAGATTTAATCACTCGATTGAGATGAGCTCCTATTTCTCTGCCCAGTCTCGATTTTCTATTGCTCTAAGGCGACTCACATTACCAAGTGGGATACTTTATTCTGAAGACTTAACTCGTTATCAAGCTGGGAAGCTGAAAACCGTATAATATCGTTTCAACTCCGTATTCAGTTTGCCAGCAATTGCCTACAGCATCAATACAAATATTCTTTTCCTTTTAAGGGCAAAGGTCGAGAGAAGTGCAAGTACTGCTCCTTCGACCTCCTGTTGTATTCAATAGTTTCTCTCACTTTTCTCGTTAACTGTTGTATTCAGTAGCGCAAATTTTGCATACTAGGGGATAGGAATTTGATTCAGATCATGTGTAATCATAAATAAAACTTGGTAAATTATTTCCCAGAAATATATTAGCTCTTGAATGAATTTCACCAGTAATAAAATTTTACACCATGTTCATACAAGAGTTTTGCTTGCAAAATTAGAAAGCTGTGTTATGAATGATCAAATCATTACCATTACCACAGGAGTCCGTAACAATAACTCAATATCTGCTGCTCCCTCTCCGACCACCACGAGCGTATTCTCTTGGTTCTTGTCCCGACGCTGATCCCGGTCTTCTACTCTGCAGTTTTTTCACAAAGGAATACCAAAGTTCAGCAATTCTCAGTAATTAAACAAATCAAACACGCACCATAATACAAAAACATCATTAAAACTTCATTTTTCCCTTTGTTGGGGAATGAATTTCTACCAAATATCTGTAAAGCTTTTTAATCACTTTAGAGGGATTTTCTTCTAATATTTTAGAAGTATACCAGACCTGAGAGGATTGTTTGTATATTGCTTGCCTTCTCAAGTGAGCTCTTTGAGCCTCTTTCCTTTTCTCTTCAGCTTTTTGCTTGGTAACACTAGGCCTGTAAAGAATCACAGTTCTACCAATCTGACCGACTACTACTGAACCAGTATATTCCTCCAATTGCTTCACCACATCTTCCATCTCTCCGGCGCATGTATTCCGTACTTTCAGCTGTTTACATCAGATTGTATGAATTGAAATATGATATCAAAGATCAAATAATCTCGACAAACTGAGAAATGGAGCAACAGAGAAAAGAAAACAACAAATTCATAAATCATTCAAAATTACCTTGAGAAGCTCGTTAGCTTCGAGTGTCTCATTCAACGCCATAACCACAGTGTCCGTTACGCCGGATTTCCCAACCTGCTGCGATTTCAGCTTTTTCCCCAAACTGTGCGCAAATGAAGCCAATTCCTTCTTCTCCTTCATAGTAAGACTGGGCGGTGGCGGGGGTTTAGCCACACTTAAATTCGAATTCGTTAAACCTTCTGCAGTAGCATCAGCAATCGCATTATTCTCAACTTCAATTTCACTTTCAGATTCGACGGGCACGTTTTCGACTAAAGCGACGTCGTCCGCAAGTTGCTGCGGTAGACAGCTCGGCGGAGCGGCGGAGGAGAAGAGGCGGCGCGTAGAGAAGGGGGAAAAGTTAAGAGATAACGTCGACGGCGTCGTTTTGAGGGAAGGTAAGCATTTGAAATTCGAGGTTTGGGATTTTAGGGCGGAATGGAAAAAGGAAGCGGTGGGGAGGCGGAGGATAAGACGGTGTAGCACCATATCTGGTGGGGAGGAGGAAGGAAAAGCTAGTGTTGCAGACATTCTTTATGCTGAAAGAGATTTTGGCTTCTGAAATTGAGAATTTAGGCAGTACTCTGTAGAACATGGTTATGTATTTATTTATGGTTGGAGAAATGTTCAAACGTGGGTGTTTGGTCTAGTGGTATGATTCTCGCTTCGGGTGCGAGAGGTCCCGAGTTCGATTCTCGGAACACCCCATTTTTTGCATTTTTTGCTTTGAATTGAGAGATTTTGAAGCAAATTTATGTGTAAAAATTGAGATTATGAAATTGGAGGAAATTTATGTGTATGAGTATGACAGATTACAGTAATTTTGTGAGATTTTGATAAAGGAATTTTATGTGTAATAATTGAGATTATGATATATGAAATTTATGTGTATAAGTATATGACACCCTCCTTTTGCATGTTTCTTTGAGACTTGAGTTGATAGATTTTCATAAAATAGGAAACTTATGTGTAATCATTGAGCTTATGATATAGGAAATTTATGTGTATGAGTATATGACAGATTAGAGCATGTTCCTTTGAGTTGAGAGATTTTGATAAAGGAAATTTATGTGTATGACAGATTACAACAATTTTCAAATAGATTAAAGTGTTTGTTTAGATTTATGCATGTAATGAATACAATCAAGAATATCAAACAAATACATCTAAAAAACTGAACAATAAAAGATCTTGTTTTCTGCCATTTCCAAACATCCGAGGACGATAAGTTTTGGGAGGCAGTTGACTCCAAGTGTATGTCTGCTAATCATTGCCGAAGTAGCAAGACGAGTGAATTCATCTTGCTAACGTTCAGCCCCCTTCATAGCTAACAAAGCGGCTCCATAAGCAGCTTCAGTTTGCAGCGCCTTGCGTACGGGCAAACCTAGCACTCTCTCTCTGATCTTGATCCATTTCTCATTTTTTGATCCGCCACCAGCAGTAAATACTTCATCAACCGGTGTCGCACCTAGTTCTTTCAACAACTTGTACCCTTTAGCCTAAATCCACACCAATTTCAGTTCTCTTATAAGTTCATTGCCGTAATAACATAAAACATGTCCATCTTATTAGCAAGAAAAGGAAACACGCACACAAGATGACTTTCTTTACCTCAATGTGAGCAATGGACTCCAGAATGCCATGCAAGTACTCAACATCACTTTCTGGACGAGGATGCAACCTGAAATGAAATGGCAACTAAGTGACGAATAATGTGCTCCAATATTACAACAGAATTCTTTTTTATTGCTATTTGATAAATCAGCAACGAAGGCTATGCGAAACTCAAATATTGCTAACAGCTCCCCGTTTCATTTTAAGAGTTGTCCGCATATATTTAGGGGTAGCTACATCTATATCCCATCCGAGATATGGAAATTACTGTTTACAGTAATTTTTCAAAGATAGAGGGGTGTGAACTGTAATTTTGGAAAAGGTATAGATATAATTAACCCTTTTGTTTAAGGCATGGAACGGAATCTTTTTGACCTGAATTACTAGATACTATACTATGATAGTATCATGACAAATTAAGATTAATGTCTAAGCAGTTCTCTTTAACTAATCAAAACATAGTTGATTACCTGGGTTCCATTTTGGGGTCTGCCACGGGGAATCTTTCCCCTATATCTTTAAGGGGATAATAGTCTAATGGAGAGGCTTGTGCAGGATTTATTTCCACGCTCAGTTTCTGCAGTTCATCATCGCTAAATATTTGCCTTAGAACATCTCCTCCCGTGTTTGAAGCTCCTCCAACAAGCCATTTATCATCTAGGCGATGGCTATACACGCCAAAACGTGCATCTTCAACTCTGCTAGTGCTTAGTAGTTTGATAGCAAGTGTTGAACCCAAAGATGTGACCTGATTGAAGGTTACAGTTCGCATGCATAGCCATAATGACGAATCAAAGAGGTCTAGTAGTGCTAACAATATGAACCTAAGAGCTAAATTTTGCCCCCCTCAATAAAATTAAAAAACTATGTCACAATGTATAAATCCTTTATCTACCCTTGAAATAAAAATTTCTGACTCCACCCCTTGCTAACAGAAATCACACGGAGCAACATCAAAATCTCAATAGGAAACAAATGTCACAAGGTACTTACGGCTTTTCCTGGTTGATTGGCACGTGCTGCAAGAAAGGCTGCTATACTGTCGGTGGTTCCTGTGCAGATAACACAATCCTTTGGGAAACCTATCAAAAGATACCATACAAGGACAATGAAATTTTCCAATCTGAAATACAGCAAAGTTTCATAAAGGTTCAAGTAAATGATTGCATCAATTACTTAAGATGTTAAAATGATGAACCCACAGCAGGAAAAACACTGTGATAAATACTATATATGTATGCTTCTTATTCTTTTGTTCAGAACTTCCCTGGAATTAGATTAGTTTGAATATTGAAATAAGATTAACAAGGAAATGAATTAACCACTGCATACGTTTTCCATCACACACACAGGCAGACATACATTATACATATATATATGTAAATATTAGCAAACGTACCATATTTTGTTCTTATATCCTCTTTCATAGAGCCAATTTCGGTCCCAGGAGCCTGTACAACAGGTAAAGCACTAGAATATGGCTGAGACAGCATCCATGGAGGATAAGACTCTACTTCAGGATCATAGCCAAGCTGCCAAATTTTAAATTGATAAACAATGATATAGCAACGTATGATCAAACAAGAAAACGTGAAAAATTGACTTGATTACTTAAACTAATTATACTTTCAAAGCATTGTTATAATCTGATACTCCAAGCTTCCCATGAAGAAGCCACAATAACCAATCAGCTTGATGTAATAACAAGGCTGAAATTTTCGGGGAATCAGAAGAACTCCACCACGAGACGAGTTTGCAAAGTGTGGAAGATCCAGAGCAAACTGTGTGGTTAGCTGGTGCAATGGACTTCACAATTGGCAAAGCTTCTGGACAGCTTTGATTGTAGAGAAAAGGCTTACACAATGGTTCTCCAGTTTTGCTGTATCAACAAAAAAAGATAGGTATAACTCTGGATATTAAATAAGTTGGGGGGAAAAAATGCATTAATAATTTGCATAAGTAAAAGTTCAACCTATCAACAATGATTGTCGTTGCTGAAGTGCCGTCTATAGAAATGGAAGCAACGGATGGACGAAGACTAACTGGAATATCTTCTAAAAGACCGAAAAGTGTTGTTCTCCAAGATTTGATCCAATCGACTGTTTCTTCACTCTTTCTAGAAAATACAAACAAGCTTCAAAATTCATCTTAAAAAAAATAGCATGACACAACTATTGTAATGAGGACTCTTGGGATGCGGACGAGCAGAATTAAGCCAAGCTTTGGCCAATTTCTTAAGCTCAAGCTCAAAAAGCCAATTAAGATCATACGTAGACTTGAGCTCAAACTTGAAACTAAATGCATTGTCAATAACTATGTATGGTATAATATACACATGGAAATAAACATCAAAAAGAGAAGGTTCTCAGTTTGCATCCTTAGAGGACACCCACTACAAATCCAAACAAAGGGAAAAATAAAAAAACATGCAATTTCTGAGAGGCAAGTAAATATTCTTATAACCGAAACAATACCATGAACAAAGGGTACTCTCTCTTTCCCTCGGCATGAATCTTTCCTTCCTTGTCAATTAGAGCATACCGCGCACCAGATGTACCAAAATCCATTCCAAGGTAAAGTTTTCCCCCATTTTCAAGTCCAACATCCATGTTCACTTTACTTGCTCTCAATTTAGTGATACTTCGTTCTGATTTTTCTATTGCACTGGAAATTGAAGCTCTTGGAAATGATTTTCTTGCATTATAGTGATAATCTGCCACGTACACGCAAAAACTGAAGATCATTAACTAGGACTCCACATAATTCTCCTTCTTTTCCCCCCTTTTGGTTACAAGGCAGTTCATTACATCCAAAATTATAAATATCAATCAAAACTATTTGCTTCAGAAATCACACAAGAAGGTTAAATCATTAATGACATTCAGCAGATAAGCATCTACATTTTTGCCGGTGACTCAAGCTCGATACTCTTGCTATAGAACAGCCACAGACCAGTGAAAGTTTCAATTCTACAGAACACAAACCATAATGTTATCATGTTTAGTGCAAAAAAACTTTGAAATCTGTTGCATACACATACACACGGTCTTCATAGCTTAGAATTTATATGAAATTTTGCCCCTCTGATCAATCCTCCGCAGTCCATTCAACAATTAACAGTCGTATACCGAAGATTTCATGTCTGTCTACACTTAAACTAAGCTCAACTAGCTAACTGCATCCAGAAAGCTGCTCAAACAAGTAATAGTTTCTTCGTTTGTTTTTCTTTTTCAGGATGAAATCACTGAGAAGGCTAGAAAGATTACCGGTATATTTTGGGCAGAAATGCAGGTGAAGAATCGGCGAGAGTGTGGGTCTGTAAAGTATGGCCACCATTTCTTCAGCAGATAATGGGTGATCATGAGCGCCATTTTGATTATATACTC
>JBBMKE010000011.1:19336395-19355102 GCA_037834125.1 Lippia alba | reverse complement strand
TTACACTATTAGATTAGTAAGTTGTCTATCATCTTCCATTAATAGAAGTGACGTACCAGTTTTGATAAAATTTGAAGGTCACAATAATTTAATACTAACTATTTTAAGAAGTTTTTGTGATGGTAATGGTTTCATAAATATTAGTTTTTAACTTTTTATTGTTAATAATACCATATTGATTAGTTTGATGAGTTTTAGTACTATTACAAATATTTTTTTAACAAGAAATAATATTATATATTATGCAAATAAATTACATAGTACAAATAATAAAAAGTAAGAAAATTTTACGTAAGCCGATGCTCCATCCTTTGTAAAAAGTGAATGGACTAAATATTTAACCTCACGTTAAATAAAAGTGTGGAAGTACCAAACTAGATTATATGAAATAGAATTAACTACCATAAGAAATACCAAAAAATAAAAGAAAAGAAGTAAAAATAGTGATGGATCCATAAATAAACTTAATTTTTACCGTCAGAATTATTTAGTTTGCACCGCCACCTTCTCAGATCTACGTGGCCTCCTTGTTTTCGAAATTTGTCTCGTTATCTTCTTAGATTGTTTTGTTAAATCTCATATCAGAATATATAATTTTGCTTATATATTTTTTCTAAGATTAGTTTCTATCTTCATATCAAAATTTAAAAAAGATTTTTTTTTTAATAGCTAGAAGAACATAATTAATCCAACCATAGGACATACCACTCGACAACCCAATTTGTTTAATAATTAATAACAAGAGTATTTTCATACTAGAGTTCACATCTTATTTTCTCTACGTTAGAAGCTTCCATTCGAGGTTTCAAAAGACAAACGATATGAGGTATGTATTGAGAATTAACATCCCTTAAATTCTAAATTATAAGATAGTATGTATTGAGAATTAATATCCCTTAAATTATGAATTATAAGATTGTCTGGAAATAGTTCAATAGTTCAAATTTCCAATCAACCTCCTGTATGTCTATAGGTTTGCTAGCAACTCATTTTAATAAGCTATCAATTTACTTTGCGAGTTATAGGTGTATTGTATGGCTTAGATCCTAATATTCTTATTTCAGGTTGCAGACTTGCAGGTGTATGACGAGCTTGAATCCTAATATTCTTGTTTCATATTGCAAGTAAAAAACATACTTTTTTCGAGATATAACTTCTAAAATTAGAGGGAGTGACTCGTAAAATAATGTAACTTCGACTTGTATACAATTGACGTATATTGTATTATTTGTAATTTTAAATTTGTGTCCGTTTAAAAAAAGGAATATTAACGTTTTCCATCCTATTATTTATCTTACACTAGTTTCAAATTTCAATCGCATTGCAATTTGCACATTCACCATTTATTTCCGAATGGTACAAAATTAATTGAGTAATTATTTGAGACCAATTAATAATTCAATTTTGTACACTAGCACATTTGCCCAACCTAATAAGGCCAGTTTCGTAACTCGCGCCACGAGCCACCTGTCATCAAACGCCACTAATCGGTTCACATTCACCACCCAATCATTTCAACGCGTGCATCGCATTCGCTCTTCCAGCGCGTAACACATTCCTCAAAGTCCGTTATTTTAGTCCTCCCTGGTAAAATTAAATGGCTCTTGTCCCGCACTGTTAATCCCGCTCAACTTATATATTCAAATAAAAAATGTAAAACCTGCCACACTCCCAAAGTTAAATTACGATTGTACATTCTTCTGCACAAGGTGTACAATTCTCTGGAACGACGAAATCTGCCCTGGAAATATCAATTTCCTTTAAAAAACCAATTTTCGCCTTGAATTTCTCCACTATTTTAATCAAACCCATTTAAATTCAAAACATATACAGAAGAAAAATTAGAGAGAGAAGAGAACAAAACAAAAACTCCTCCAAGTTCTCCACAGTCCACCTAGCTTGTCTCATCCTTTCTCTCTCTACTTCTGCAACTCTTCTTTGTCTTAAAGAAGAAGAAACGAAGCTTTCCAATCGCCATAACCTTTGCTTCCAATCTTGCACGTGTGAATGCATACACATATACTTCTCTGCTGAAGCTTCTGTGATTCTGCTGAGGGAAAAAGGGTTAAAAAATTAGGGATAAAGGAACAATTCATACAATGTTGGTTACTTTAATGGCTACCGCCATGTGATTTCTGACACATTCTTCGTCATTCTCTTCTTTTGCCCTGTTTTTTAATTTTATATCAACGAATGGATGCACATTGGCAGGATTGAAAGGATTCGTAGAGTGGAACTGGTTTGGTATTGGTGTTCTTTTTTCCCTTTTTGAGGGAAATTAATGGCAGCTTCGTCTTCTAGAGGGAGGAGTAGCTCACCCGCGCCGGTGCATTATCGGAAACCTTCGAGTCCGTACTCGTCTACATCGTCTTCATCGTCGATGATGAATGGGAGGTTAGTGCCGCTTTCGTGTTCGTCTACTGCGACGTCGGGTTGCGGTGGCGGTGGCGGTGGCGGGTATGGCTCTAGATCCGCGACGCCGGGATTGGGGGGAGATGATTATAGTCAAGAGCAGACGCCAGTGAGTTACCCGTCGATGGAAGATCAGCTGGTTAATGAGCCGATTGATAATGCTTCGGGATCGGCGGATAGCATTTCGGTGACTATTCGATTTCGGCCTCTCAGGTGAAGTTTAACTTAATGATAGATCTGAGTTTGATTGATTTTTTTTAGATCCTTTACTTTGGGGGAGTGTTTGAAGCTAGGGTTAGGATTATGGGTAGGAAAGGGGAGGAGTGATTTGGATTTGCTTACATTGTTCTATTGTGGTGGCAGTGAACGGGAATATCAGAGGGGAGATGAGATCGCGTGGTATCCCGATGGCGACAAAATTGTGCGGAATGAGTATAATCCAATGACTGCCTATGCATTTGGTAAATTTCTTTACAGTTTTTTCCAGAGCTCTACTTACCCTGAATAACCCTGAATTTATGGATGAGTGATGTGATTTTATATCCTATGAGCTGCAATTAATGTTGTAATAGTTCAGCTATGGAATTTTTGGGAAATGTGATGAACCCGGAACTTGCTTAATCTGAGGCTAACACTGTTTGTATTTTTATTCTTCTCCCGGCAGATAGAGTATTTGGGCCTGATACAGTTACCGAAGAAGTTTATGAAGTAGCTGCCAGACCTGTAGTTAGGTCTGCAATGGAGGGAATAAATGGTATGCTCAACTTGATATACACCTAAGGGTTGTTATTTATTAAAGTTGCTGGTCATAGTTCATCTCTTGAATGCTATTTGCTGCTTACTTAATCATCATGAACTTATCTTTTAATCATAACGAATTTAATGATAACAAACTCATCTGTTATTCTCTCGTGTATTGTCGATCATGAGTGTTATAAAGGACCTGTTAAAGCATATTCAAGTTTTTGAAAATGCTATACTTGTGAAGATGTTTGATTACAATCAGCAATCGGCTATATATGTAATCATATTCTCCACTAACATTTGAGTTGATATCCAGGAACTGTTTTTGCTTATGGTGTTACCAGTAGTGGAAAGACACATACTATGCATGTAAGTTAAATCCTCCATCCTGATGATGTTACTTGGTTTTGTCTGTGCAACTCTTATTTAGAAGGATGTAAGAAACCACAAACCTATTTGCGCCCGAATTGAAAAACTGAACTGCTTGGAATACACAAGTTTTCAGAAACACTTTATCTTATGCTAATGACTAAAGATTCTTTTATTACTTATATCACAAACGGTGGAGTATCTATTTCCCATGTAGATATGTTTGGTATCTGATATCGCCAGCCTTTTTAATGTATATACGTTTGACATTTGAGTATGTTGGTCTGAAATCCTAAAAGTTGTTTGGCATCTGCAACTGTATTTTTCAGTTATAACATCTAAAGGTATTGAGTTTAGAGGAATTATGTAAAATGATAAAATGACTTGTGATGAACCTCATTATTTTTCATTTTTTATCCTTATCAGGGAGATCAATATGCCCCTGGCATTATACCATTGGCTATTAAGGATGTCTTCAGCATGATCCAGGATGTATGTTTGCTTTATTTTTTTCACAGTTTTTCTTGTGATTCAGCTCTATTTATCACTATTGTAGCAACTGGTGCATGATCATACTCCATGTATCTTACCTTTCCATATGCGTTAATTTTCTTCAGACTCCAGGCCGTGAATTCTTACTTCGAGTATCGTATATTGAAATCTACAATGAGGTCAGTCTTATCCTATACTAGATTCTGAAAAAGTTCTGATGGAGGTGGGAATTACATTTCAATATTTTTTGGAAATTTAATTGCTTTTGTGATTATTTGTGGCTTAAGCAGCTTATCAGTCAGATTTAATGCATGAAAAGCTTTTTTCATTTGCATAGACAATTCAAGATATTAGTATGGAGTCCACAACTTATTTTACATTTGTTCTTGTGAACTCATGTGTATAGGAGCCTTCAGATTTAAAAATAATATCATAAGCCTGGAACTATCGTGGTTTATATTTTTGTGTCTCTGCCCTCAGGTGATTAATGACTTGCTGGATCCAACTGGCCAGAATTTGCGTGTCAGAGAGGACGCACAGGTTCTTTTTTATAATCTTACTAATTATTGTTTCTTTTTCAGTTCTTGAGTTTGGATTGCTTCAGGTTTGATTTTGCAGTAACACCATTTCCTTAGATTCATATTTTTGCATATGGTAATGGTTTAATTTTTAATTTTTGCCTAAACCTTTTCAGCACTTTCTAGTTGATAACCACACAAACTCTTCTCATAGTTCTCACTGGAAATTTCTGATTAGCACTTTAAGAATGGCTGGAATTGTTAGTTCACAAATTATTTTCTTGTTCTTTTCTTGGATACATTACCTCTTAGCATGCAGATTTTGAAGTTCTGACTGTCCAAACACATTATAGTTATCTTTAGTAATTAGCGCTTGTATTTCCAGCTGAATCCATCATTCTTCACTTTTCCTGATTTACATCTTGTTCTCAACTTATTCACCTGTGCTAAATGTGCATAGGGAACTTATGTTGAGGGCATCAAGGAAGAAGTTGTTTTGTCCCCTGGACATGCTCTTTCATTTATTGCTGCAGGAGAAGGTATCTGCTATTATTTATTTACTTTGCTTGCTCACCCTTTCATTTATTGGTGTAAACTAATATTGGAGTTTGTTTTGACTTTAGTTTCTGACATAATGGTAAAACATCAATGTTAAGATTATTTAACTTTTATTTGTCTTCTCTAATGTATGGTGGACCAATATGTAATGAATTTTTTGACATTTATTCTACCATTGGCAGAGCATCGGCATGTGGGGTCAAATAATTTCAACCTTTTCAGCAGCCGTAGTCATACAATATTTACTTTGGTATGGCTTTTCCAGCCCTTTCCTGTGGTTCTTATGTTTTCTGCACTCCTAATTTATGCCCTCCTACAACTCTCAAATGTTTATTTTTGGTGACAGATGATTGAAAGTAGTGCACATGGAGATGAATATGATGGGGTGATATTCTCACAGTTGGTAAGCAAATTTGTTTTGTGATATGAAGATCTATATCATTTTGTTTGTTAATCATATCGAAATTTACTACTTTGCGTTATATTTTTGGATTTCACTCTATTGTGGCCCTTTTCATTTAGAACTTAATCGATTTAGCTGGATCTGAAAGCTCAAAAACTGAAACAACTGGGTTAAGGAGAAAAGAAGGATCCTACATCAATAAAAGTCTTCTAACACTTGGAACTGTGAGTATATGAACTTCATTATTGTCCGTTCCCATCTTCAGTTCCCTTTTATATTTCTCTTGGTCGAATGCTTCTCTTTTTCCATCACAATACCATATTATGTCCTGTTACTGCAATTAAACATACAGATGCAAACTGACTCCAAACCTGGTGTATATACTACAATTTCTGCTTTATGATTCATTTTTGAAATGTTATTTTCTATATATTTCCCCTGTGCTGATCTTTGAATATTTTTTTTTAATTTTTAATTTTAATTTTTTTTATTTTTAATTTCCCCTGTGTTGATCTTTCTTTTTTTTTTTTGAATATTTCTATTATGTGAAGGTGATTGGCAAACTGAGCGAAGGGAAGGCATCACATGTTCCATACCGAGATTCAAAACTTACCCGCCTTCTACAAACTTCCTTAAGTGGGCACGGACATGTTTCTGTGAGCATTAAAACACTACTTTAGTGTCTAATATGTAACTTCTTGCAGTTTCAGTTTCAGCTTGTGTGTTGTGACTTTTGCTTTGCTCATTCATCTGCTTATTCTGTGTTCTCCTGTACTTTACACTCCTGGCTCTGTTATTTGACATTCACTTTTCATCAATAGATTGTTTCTTTATGTGCATTGGGTATCTTCACTGTTGGCTGGTCTAGTATCCTCTGACTGCCTTTTGCTATTGGTGAAGTTTATTCACATTGATTTATAGGCCTTTAACTTGTCAATTCCTTTTTGCCCAGCTTATATGTACAATTACTCCAGCATCAAGTAATTTCGAGGAAACCCACAATACATTAAAGTTTGCCAGCAGGGCAAAGCGTGTTGAGATATATGCCTCCCGTAATATGGTTGGTTTGATTATGGTGGAAGTTAGAGTTTGATTTCTGTTTAGAGTGGACCCTGATAGCACTATCTTTTCCTGATTGTTTCAGATAATCGATGAGAAATCATTGATCAAGAAATATCAACGAGAAATATCATGTCTCAGAGAAGAACTTGATCAACTAAAGCGTGGAGTGCTTGTTGGTGTCAACCATGAAGAACTTATGGTTTTAAGACAGCAGGTACCCAAGAATCCTTTGTGAAATATCTAATGTACATTATATTGAGAACTTGACTTATTGCTTGCATCTGTGTTCTGTTATGCAGTTGGAAGAAGGACAAGTCAAAATGCAATCAAGATTGGAGGAGGAAGAAGAAGCTAAGGCAGCTCTAATGAGCAGAATTCAAAGGCTAACAAAGTTAATACTTGTCTCCTCAAAAAACCCACTGCCGGAGTCCCTGGGTGATGTTCCATCTCAGCAAAGGAGTCATTCTGCTTCGGAAGATGATGTACGTAATATTTTGATCGACTTAAATTATTATGCATGTTTGAGCAATTTTGTTTTTTTCCCCCCCTTAAAATCCTTGTCATTTAACATTATACATCCTGCACTATGAAACCAGATGACCAATTTTTCAATACAAATCTATCAAGAAATTGTGAATCAAGGTTCTTTATATTTTTTGTTGATGATTTTGCATAGGATAATCAAAGTGAGGTTCCTGGTACAAATAGTCAATTATCTCTGTCTTCTTGATTCATCACCCAGTTGTATGCTTACATGCACTTGGGTACATAGCCTATTTTGTGCTGTAGGACTCATTTGGGGAAAATCAGTATGTTTATTGTTCATTTACTATTTTCCTGTTATCTTGTCTAGAAGAAGTTTGACATTCTAGCCTGATGGTTCTCTAAAACACAATGGCGAGAATCAAAATGATACTTCCTCTTGTGCTATAATTATCCCATCATCATCTGCTTGTCATTTTAAACATAGAAGATCATCCAGCAAGTGGAATGATGATATATCACAAGCTGGCAGTACTTTCAACTGAAAGTATTTGTGATTCATCTCTGCGTCAAAACTGCCTGTAGTGTGTTCCACCTTCTTTTCTTTTAACACTGTCTGCCTGTGTTATTATGTTACTATAATTATCTAATTAGCAACACAATGCCAAGCTATTCTTAAAAGGACTTAGAACATATAATTTCGGATAATGGATATCTTTTGTGGGTCTTTCCAAATATATACCAGGCTCTTTCCACAAGGTAGCTTGTTTTGGTTTTGTATTTTCCACAAAAATAATCCTTATGTAGTATGGTGGCTTAAACGTCGTCTTAGATCACTCTTTAGAAAATATGCATCCTTGTGGTTTAATCAAGCCTATGGTTATATGGACTATAAAGATAATGGGTGACAAACTGATCCCGTCTTGAATTTGTTGCCTGAAGATCTTAGCAGCTTTCTGTATTCTTGTGTTTTTTATTTTAGGATGAAGTTACCATGTCAGATCACATGGACCTCCTTGTTGAGCAAGTGAAGATGCTTGCTGGAGAGATTGCATTTGGCACCAGTACCCTCAAGCGTTTGGTAGAGCAGTCTGCCAGTGATCCTGAAGGCTCAAGAACTCAGGCAATCTATAATCTCCTTTAAAAGCACGCTATGCATAATCATTCTGCTGGTTGTTCTAGTTTTCTTTAAACTGCCTCGTAGAACCTTATTAATTGCACTCGCCAATTTGAATTGTCTGGGATTTATCTATTTCCCGGTACTGAATTTCTGGTTAGAACTGGAAATATGTTTTACTGACTACAGAAGTGACTGTTTTACACAATAACTTTAGTATTGTACAGGAGTGTCACAAAATTGAGTGTGTTGAATCTGAATAAGATGAGGCATAATTCATTTTCCTTGCCATCTGTTAAGTGAACATTTGGATCTTATTTTTGTTTATTTGATGATGTCTGTGTGCTGGAATATTTGTGAACATGATTTTGACCATAAAATTTGCCACTTCTGAACATACAGATAGAGAACTTGGAGCGTGAAATCCAAGAAAAGCGAAAGCAGATGAGAGGTTTGGAACAGCGTATAGTTGAGAGTGGTGAAGCTTCAGTTGCTAATGCATCTATGGTTGAAATGCAGCAGGTTGTCTTATTCATTGATTTAATCAATCATATCTTTTACCGACTCTGTTTTGATACTAGCCTGACATTTCTTGTTTGACTATTCTTATTTTTTTTCTAATTTTTGGCAACAGACCATAATGAAACTGAAAGCGCAGTGTAGCGAGAAAGGATTTGAGCTTGAGGTTTCTACTCTTTTTTTCCCTCTTAATGGCTTCATAAAAATAATTGCCATTATTATGCTTACGTTCCCTTGAAATTATCATTTATACTACTCTGGTTATTAAATATGTAAGCCATGTGCTTTAAGCTCTGATTAACCTTGAAATGCAGATTAAATCAGCAGACAATCGAGTACTTCAAGAGCAGCTGCAAAATAAGGTAATATTCAAAGTTTCCAATGGAAATTATATGTTTTAAATTTACCATTATGTACTGTGCTCATTCTCTAGGTTTTAGTCATTCATGTCTTCTTTTAATATCAGTGTGCAGAAAACAAGGAAATGGAAGAGAAAATCATCCTCCTGGAGCAGAAACTAGCTTCAGTCTCTGGTACAAAGATGCCATCCCCTTCAGAAAATTGTGTATCTGACGAATATATTGATGAGTTGAGAAAGAAGATACAGACACGGGTAAATTTCTCTGTAGTTCACTTGGACTAATGGTGCTATTCTAGACCTTTAATATCTGAATTGGTGTGTGATCTGTGTCACTATTCTGGGAAAGCCTTACTGAGTATCCCCTCTTTTTCCTCATTTTTATAAACCTATTGTGATCGTACTCATTGTTGGCTATTAAAATTGAGCATATGGTATTTATTTTGATGGAAGCTGTTTCTCCTCATGCAGGAAATTGAGTATGAGAAATTAAAGCTTGAACATTTACAAATTGTAGAGGAGAATAGTGGATTACGTGTACAGAATCAGAAGCTATCCGAGGAAGCTTCTTATGCCAAGGAACTAGCATCTGCTGCAGCAGTTGAGCTAAAGAATTTAGCCGGTGAAGTAACAAAGCTGTCATTACACAATACCAAATTAGAAAAAGAAATTCAGGCTTCTCGTGAGTTAAGCTCTAGAAGTGCCCAAAGGAACAATCGTAGGGGTAGGATCACAAGCAGATCAAATGATATTAACGAAACAGTCAATGATGACTTTGACTCTTGGGATCTTGACCCTGATGATCTGAAAATGGAACTGCAAGCAAGGAAACAACGAGAGGCTGTTCTTGAGGCTGCCTTGGCTGAGAAGGAAATTGTGGAAGATGAGTACAGGAGAAAGGTTGAGGAGGCAAAGAAGAGAGAGGCGGCTCTGGAAAATGATCTTGCAAACATGTGGGTGCTCGTTGCTCGTCTAAAAAAAGAGGCGAGTGCTGCGCAAATAAAGAATGGTGGCAGGCAGAACGATGATGCGGAGCAAATAAGTGATCCCAAAGTTGGTGATGGAGATGGCAAGAATCCAGTCTTCAGTGACCATCAAACCCAAGGGAATTCAATTCCAGCTTCTACTGTTATTAAAGAAGAACCTCTTGTTGTCCGCCTGAAGGTTAGCTATGGCTCCCTCGCCATTTTATGCTTGCAATTTATGGGTTGATGTGCCTAGTTTTCTCTTAGAAATTAACAGCATGATCAATTTTGTGAGCCTTCTTGATAGCTTTTAGTAGTTATAACATAATTGTGTTTATTGGTCTCTAAGCTGCTAATTGTTTGGTGAAAGTGAAGGCAATGCATCTTAGACCTGCACAAGTTTTGCAACCCAACCTTTCATTTAGAAAAGAATAAAAATGTAATCTTATCCGTGTTGCTCAAAATTTTTTCAGGCTAGAATGCAGGAGATGAAGGAGAAAGAACTTAGGTACGCTGGGAATGGCGATGCAAATTCTCATGTGTGTAAAGTATGCTTTGAATCACCAACAGCTGCAATGCTTCTTCCATGTCGTCATTTTTCCTGTAAGTTATATTCCCCATTGGAGGGGTTCGTAACATTTGTGCTTATTACCAGACCAATACTAACATTGCCTCATATTTTGCAGTATGTAAATCATGTTCCCTTGCCTGTTCCGAATGTCCAATTTGCCGAACAAAGATCGCAGATAGGATATTTGCCTTCACGTGACCTTGAAACTTACATGCTTGCTATTTATTACAAGGTGAAGACAGTAATTTATATTTATTTCTAAGAATCTCTTCACCAACCTTACGACGAATTTTGCTCTCATTTAACTATTTTACTACTTGCTTTCGAGTTTGATTGGGGAGAAAAGGGTTTAATATAAACTTTCCATTTCTTGCAGGAAACTATCACATTTCTCCACTGTTTGGCCTGCTTGTTATTTTCCTCAAATGGCAGGTGCCATTCTTTCATTAGTTAACCTGTATGTAATTCAATATAATTTATGTTATTCTGCCTTCATCGGTGTTTCTCCATTCAACGGGACGGTACAAAATCGTGTACCTTAAAAGGGCGAGGAGAAGGGTGAAGAGACTGAGGAGAGGGGGTTAGGGAGGGAGTATTATTCAAAGGTAAATATGAAGAAGTTCCAAGGGAAGCGTTATGTCTGCTATTCAAATGTAATATGATCTGATGGAAACTGTATTATTGATTTATGTACAGAATAACGAATCACAACATTGTTGTTTTTATGTTCCTACTTCCTCCCTTTGTATAAATCCTCGAAGTCCCCAAGACTTGGCCCTATTTGCTTAACTGTTAATGCAAGAGAAATGGTATGCATTATCAATATAATTTATTTACAACTGTTACGATTGTGGTGCATTTGAAGTTTGAACAATTTTAGTGTGCTTGAAATGTTAGAGAACAGAGATTTATGTAATTTGGGGTAACGGCAATAAATTATTACCAAGAAATCGCACAATTATTCCTTATAGTAATTTATCTAATATAGGAACTCAAAACTAGAAATTTGAAGCACAGATAGGGAATTAAAAGTAAGCTACAGATTTGAAGGTAAAAATGTAAAGAACAGAGATTTATGTGATTTGGGGTAACGGCAATAAATTATACGCCAAGATATCGCACAATTATTCCTTTTGGTAATTTATCTAATATGGGAATTCATAACTAGAAATTTGAAGCAAAAATCTGAACATGTGGGAATTAAAAGGTAAAAATATAAAATGTGGCCTAAAATAAAAAAATAAAAAGTGGAAATTAAAAGGTGAACATGTGGGAATTAAAAGGTAAAAATATAAAATGTGGCCAAAAATAAAAAGTGGAAATTAAAAGGTAAAAATATAAAATGTGCAAAAAGGATTCCATTGCCGGGAATCGAACCCGGGTCTCCTGGGTGAAAGCCAGATATCCTAACCGCTGGACGACAATGGAATTTGATTATAAATTCGCAACAAATTTTATATATACGTGAATCTTATTTTCAAAGGGATCTGTAATTAATCTTGCAAAAATAAAAGTGCCCATTCATATTCTTATAAAGGAAATAAAATTTCTTAAAAGTCAACTATAAAACTGTCGGTGCACGAAAGGTTAAATCATTTTACAATTATCTATGAAATGCAACAAAGAGTTCCCAAGAAATTATGTACGAATAATTTAAGCTAAATCAACAACGTTTTATTAAAAGGGATTTATTATAACCAATCCCGACATCCTTCGCCAACGATCATTAAGGATCTTATCTTTTATCCAGTGGCCATGGGTATATAGGACTTAACCACTAAAATCAATAAATAATCCTGCCTTCTGGTTGGGCAACCACTAAAGTGTTATTGAGAGACTATTAATAAGGGTTCAACTTCACACTTAAGTTTAGGTCGTCAGTCTTTCATCTTGTAATAAGAATTATAAAAATCAACAGGTTAGAAGTAAAAGTTGTTTTATGACATATGTCATGATGCCTTGTTGGGTTCTTAGAGCAGAAAAAGAGGGAAAAATAATAGTAACACAGCAAAGGAAGATGCAAATATTCTTATTTGAAGTACTTTTCAATCATAAAATATACACATTCTGTTTCTCTTTAGGAGTAAATTTCTTGAATGAACTTTAGTTGGTTAAGCTCTTACAGTGCTGCCAAGCACTTGGGAATTTAATATTATCTTACAAGACTGAAAAGTGTCGGCCAACGGATTGTATGACGTGGGTAAAATGATGTTGGCCTATCACAAAGTTTAATATTGAATTTAATGTTGAATTTAGCCTAGTATGGGAAAGCATAGCACATTCCATTGTTGTTAGATCTCCTTTAAATGATCTTCACCAATTATATTTGGCATCGCATAATCTTAATGAAAACATCATACGAACGTATCTTAAAAAATTTTGGAGTAAGAGAAAACTGGAGATGATAAGGAGATAATCTGAAACTTTGGAGTAGACTTGGATTCGTAAGTGGACTTGGATTCATAAGAGAAAATTGGAGATGAGAAAAAGATAATGCGGGAGATGAGAAAGAGATAATCCAAAACTTTGGAGTAGACTTGGATTCGTAAGAAGACTTGGATTCATAAGAGAAAATTGAAGGTGAGAAAAAGATAATGACGTAAGATTGACTGGCCCAATAAAACTTAGGGGAGAAATGATTTGAGAGATAAAGATTTGAAAATTGATAATTGTTATTGATACATTTATGATGCAAAAGCTTATAATAAATAAAGAAGATATCCTAGGACTCTCAAAGAAAATATATATAATTACTCAAAAACTATCCTTAAATTATTAAATATTAAATTATATCAATCTTATCCCTATTATTATGTTGATATTGTGTATCTCCATCCATATCATAATATACATAAATTAACCGTCTTTTTTAAATTATTATAGTATTACACATTCTTTGTAGAAACAATTATTTGTACCCAATGAGAGATAGTAACAATTATTTTAATTTACTTTATTATTATTTTCTTGAAAATGATAGCTTAGGGACGTGCCTAAATGTTCAAATTCTTACCCCAAAAGACCGCTGCCTATATGTTGGCTTTTCATAAATGTGGTATGAGAATGTGGTAAACTTTGGAAAAATAAAGCAGGCATCATATTTCCCCACGTTAAAATTTTGACCATACAAAGAATTTTTAGCAACGAATGTTCTGACAAATCAGAACTTGTGTTCAACAGATAAAAAAATAAACCATTTTCATAAAGGTGACAAATTTTGAAAATAGAAGTATTTGCTTTTATAGTTTTGATATATTTTCAGCATCATATCAATTATCAAAGACACCAAATAATGATGCATTGCCACACAGCCTTTTGATATTTTATACCCCGAAAATTACATTTAGGAACTATAAACAAATCGTAAAAGATTTGACGCGTTATTTGATATTATTCTTCTGAGATATTTGGCTTTCGCTAATAAAGCATCTTAGTAACCTAATCTCCATGATTAGTCTTATGTGATATTTAACTAGTATAAGTAAATTAAATTATTACTTGTCGTATATTAGGATGTTTAATATCGATCACCATTAAAATGCATTCGTGTCGAATCGAGCCAAATTTAACTAAAAAAATATAATTTAATGTAGGTGGAGCTCAAGTCGAGCCAATTCAAACTCGTTTTGAAATATTCATAATCAAAATAATTTAATGATAACCATAATAAAAAGAACCAAAATCAAAGAAAGAGAAATGATTTAAAATTTAATTTATTTTTATAGTCATCTCATGTAAAACAAATAAGAGTGTTCAATTTTAAATAAACTAAGAGTCAATTTTCTACTAATCACACCCCTAATTATCTAAACTTCAATTAAGTTGAGTTGTTAGAAGGCCCACATCGTACTAATTCAAGGAAAAAAAGGGCAAACCCTAAAGTAATTGTGATTTGTGCGTACTTAAAGAAAAGCTCATTATTAATGAGGAAAAAGGATTATGAAAAAAGCGGGACCCACGTGGGCATAGTGGGCCCAACATTAGCAAAACCAGCTGTGAAGCTGTGATTCCTCTCATGTTCTCTTCTCTCTCCCTTCCCTTCGTTGAATTTCGCCATTGCCAAGATCTGGTTTCACAGAAACACACACTACACACACTAGCGCCTCTTATTTTCAAAAGGGTCTCATCAAGAATAACTTAGAGGGGTTCAACTTCTCATTTTTCTTTAATCCCCTTATCCTTTTTTTGTACATTTTGTTTGTTTTTTGGGATAATTTTGTTTATAAGTTCAGACTTGGTTTTACTCACTCTAGTGAGGAGAAAAAGGAGTATTTTGTTTGAGATCTGAGCAAGATAACTTCAGGTGAGTGTTTCTTGTTAACTTCAATCTAAAAACTCTGATTTTTGTGTAATGTTTTTACGAAATTAATGGGTTTTTGAATTATGGGAGTAGCGGTTGTGAAGTATGTTTATCTGGTTTCTTGAGTTGTTCTTACTGTGTAGAAATGCTGGTAAAAATGAAAGAGTTGAAAGGAAAATGCTTCTATTTTTCGTTAGATTTTCGTTGTTTTGACCCTTGTTTTGGTTGTCAATATATTTTATCCGTTTGCACATGATTGATAATGTCCCATTGTACAGGATAGTTGGCTAAAGATTGAATCTTTGAACTAATTTATGGGTGTGTGTGTGTGTTTGTTTTCTCAGATAAGGACAAACTGGAATGATAAAAAGATGGGGAGGAAAGGAAGTTGGTTTTCTTCAGTGAAAAAGGCTCTCAGCCCAGATTGTAAGGAAAAAAAAGCTAAGGTATGTATTCATGAATCTCATGCATTTTATTATTTGGAAGAAGAAGAAAGATTGAATTTTGTTGTAAGGTACTTTGTCATTTTGGTGGGAATTTTTCTTTTGAATTTTTATGAAACACATATGTAAGGTCTGAAACTTTTTTTAAGGTTTTGGTTTGATATTGATTAGTAGGCTATTAGCTACGCCGTTGTATTTTCTTTTCGCAATTTAAGTTTTGGTGTTCTTTTTTGGCAGAAATCAGTTAAATCGAAGAATACAACACTTGTTAATGAGCAGCAGCCATCGGTTTCTTATATTCCGAAGGAGGAGATTGTTGAAGTACTGAATCCGAATCCGAATCCGAATCCTCTTCCTCTTCCTCCTCAAGAAGATGTGAAACTGATTGAGGCGGAGGAAGAGCAGACGAAACATGCTTATTCTGTGGCTGTTGCTTCAGCTGCAGCTGCTGAGGCGGCTGTTGCAGCCGCACAAGCTGCAGCCGAGGTAGTCAGGCTAACTATCCCGGCTAAATTTGCTGGCAAATCTGTTGAGGAAGTGGCTGCTATTAGAATCCAGACTGCTTTTCGTGGTTATTTGGTAAGGGAATTTTTTTTGTTTTACTTATTTATTCTTAATTGAATGTGATTGTGTTAGACAAAACATTTGTGGTTGGTGTGAGAAAAAGATAAGGGAAATCTGTTCAGCTTTTAGGATTTATAGGGATAATTACACTGACACCCCCTGGGATTTGGCGTAATTACACGGAATCCTCCTGAAGTTTATGAAATTACAAATACTTCCCCTATCAAAGAATTTCCTTACATTTGGATTGATGAATTTTGATGATATCATCTCACGAACACCTTGTTTTGCCCTCGGTAATTACTTATTGATATTCGAATTTTAATTTATGACTATAATGGCATGCATTAGGCCAAACCCCGGGGTATGATATGGAAAGTTTTGTAATTTCTCAAACATCGAGGGAAGTTTGTGTAATTAGGATAAACAACAGACATGCCGGTATAATTATCCCTAAACTGTATTTGGATCAAACTTGTATCCTGGTAGAATGAAGTGTGGACAATGGAATCTTTCTAATCATTAGGTAAATGCGATTTATTTTGCATGATTTTTTGCTGATTTCCTTGGGAAATTGATGCCTAAGTACAAACAATTGCATAATATTTCTATTCTTAACTTGTGTACTTTATTATTATTTTTCTTTTGGTTTTTAATTGAAGATATCACCTTTTTCCCCCAGGCAAGAAGGGCATTGAGAGCTCTAAGAGGGCTGGTTAGGCTGAAAACACTTGTTGATGGGCCAACTGTGAAACGCCAAACTGCGAATACACTTAAATGCATGCAGACGTTATCTCGTGTGCAGGCTCAAGTTCAATCAAGACGACTTAGGATGTTGGAGGAGAATCGGGCGCTTCAGAGACAGCTCCTCCAGAAACGTGCAAAAGAATTGGAGAGTTTGAGAGTTAGTTCTTTTACTGCCTCTTTACATTTTTCGTGAGCGTTTTCTGGTTGTTACATTTTTTTCACAAACAACTTCTCGTTTATTCTGGCTCTTTAACACAGAGAGGGTTCTATACTTTTTGCAGATGGGAGAAGAATGGGATGATAGTCATCAATCAAAAGAGCAAGTGGAAGCTAACTTGCTGCATAAGTTTGAAGCTGCAATGAGGCGTGAAAGAGCTCTAGCCTACTCATACACTCATCAGGTACCTACAATATGTTATATATCTCCGAAATCACCGTACACATATTTCCATCAGCTTAAAAATAAGTTGTTTTTAGCTTTTTATTTTGGGATAAATATTCTGAACATCCTGTACTATCGAGGTTTTTGGACATTGCATCCCGAACTAAAAAAAATCTGCGTTTGCATCCTCAACTATTGTTTCGTGATAAATTGCAACCTCATTCCAATGAATGTGTGATACATACCCCAAATTTCTTCCACGTGTCACATGATGAGTGGTACGAGGTTGCAATTTATCACAAAACAATAATTGAGGATGCAAACGTAGACTTTTTTTAGTTCGGGGATGCAAAGTCCAAAAACCGCCCGATGCAAAGTCCAAAAACCGCGATAGTACAAGATGTTCAGAATATTTATCCCTTTTATTTTCTTTGTTCAGCAGTTGATGAGTGTTTGAATGCTGCATTTTCTTTTCTTGTTCCCAAAAATGGAAAGGAAAGAGAAAAAATAGCTTTGAAAAATCCCACTCATTTAGAAAAGCTTTCATTTTCTTTCTTTTTTTTTCTCGCATTTTTAACGGCCTTTTCCCCATTCAATTCACAAAAGTTACCAACTTTTACTGCTAATTACGTTTTCTAGAATTTTTTTACCCATTTTTTTGGTAGACCATCTGTTTAAGATTCCCAGCATGTAAATAGTCCCAAAGCTCCCAATTACATTATCCCACATGCTTAAATTGTCAATATACGGCTTTACACAATAATAATTTCACTTACACATCGGTTTAACTGAAAACATTTCAACATAAACAGCAAACATGGAAGAAATCAGCAAGATCCCCCAACTTACTTTTCATGGACCCCACCAACCCCCACTGGGGCTGGAGCTGGCTCGAGCGATGGATGGCTTCCCGTCCCTCGGATCCTCAAACACCGTCCGACAACAAAGACCAAAGCACGACGACAGTAGGAGAAATCACAAAATCCTTTGCTCGTCACCAGCTGAACTCTGATAACCCTCCATCACCAGCAGCAACTCCTCCTTCCAATAAAAAACCATCCCCTCGAAAAAAACTCATACCCAAGAGCCCGAGGGGGAGCGTCGCGAATCAAGACAATGATTCGAGAAGCCTGTACAGCGTACAATCCGAGAGGAATAGAAGACACAGCATTGCCGGTTCGTCTGTCAGAGATGACGAGAGCTTGGCTAGTAGTACTCCGTCGTCGGTGCCAAGCTATATGGGTGCCACTCAATCTGCCAAGGCTAAGTTTAAGCTTTTGAGTCCTTTAGGAATGGAGAACGGTGGAGGCAATGATAATGGTGCAATAACGGAGAACGGCTCGGTGGGACCCGCGAAGAAACGGCTTTCTTTCCCTTCTTCGCCTGCTAGAGTGACGAGGAGGCATTCGGGCCCGCCTAGAGTCGATTTGGGACCCACCAATGGTATCAATTGATTGGTTAATAAAGAGATTGTACAAGAAAGTTAAACTTGATATATTGTTATTTATTTATTTGTTTATTTGTGTCTTTTGAGGGTTTGGTGCTTTGTGGTTGATCTGCTTCTGTCTCGAGTGATTGTTCCTATATAGGTTTGTATTTTGTTCCTCTCAATACTGTCAAGATTTGTCATGTTTGAGAACTGTTTTAGAATGGAATTGAATACTGTTGCTTTGAGTGAATCTTGCGGAAAATTTCACCAC
>JBBMKE010000011.1:19310751-19324196 GCA_037834125.1 Lippia alba | reverse complement strand
TAAAGAAGTGTTGCCTTAATTCGTTATTTTATTCAAAGATTGTCTGTGATTACAATAAGGAAAAGTACAAAGCGGATTACAATCAGCTTTTAGGGCACTATTCCTAACACTTATCTCATTCACATTTAAACATCTCTCTGTAAAAGTTCTCTCGAATTCTACTGTGCCACCTGTTTGTGATGTACGTCATTATGCTAAGCATCATAGACAATCCTTTCCTACTTGTACATCTTGCTCTACTCGTTGCTTTGATTTGTTACATATGGATTTATGGGGGCTGTTTAAGCAGCCTTCCTCTCAAGGAGCACATTATTTTTTAACGGTTGTTGATGATTTTAGCCGTAGCACTTGGACTTTTCTTACTTCAGCATAAATTCATGGTTCCTTCTGTAATTGAGGATTTTTGTGTCATGGTGAAAACTCAATTCGAAGCTCAAATAAAAATGGTGCGTACCAATAATGGAACAGAGTTTTTAAAATTTAAATGTTCTGAACTATTCAAGCAACGAGGCATTGCTCATCAAACTACATGCAGCTATACTCCACAACAAAATGGCCACGTTAACCGCAAGCACCGCCATATACTCAATATTGCTCGTGCTCTTATGTTCCAATCAAATCTCCCTATCAAATATTAGGGTGATTCCATCTTGACAGCCACTTACATCTCGAACCGTTTGCCCAGCGCTACATTGGAATGGAAGTCTCCTTATGAGTTGCTTCACAACAAATGCCCATATTATACTTTTCTCTGAAGTTTTGGTTGCCTTTGCTTCGTTGCCAATACACTTCCTTCCAAGGTAAGTTTGATTCACGTGCTATCAAATGTGTGTTTCTCGGATACTCTTCCACTCAGAAGGCCTATAAATTACTTGATCTTCATACACATGTGGTATTCACATCTCGAGACGTTACATTTTATGAGGACGTCTATCGATTTCATCAAGTTTCCTCTATTGTTGATGCTAGTCCCGCACCAATACCTGTTTCTGATAATGGTGTTGATCCTTATTACCATAGCAGTGTCTTTAGCAACTTCAGCTGCTCGGGACACCAACCGTATTAGCCCCCAACTTCCTCAGCCATCTCGTTCCTGCAGCGGCACCCGACATGCTCCATCTTGGTTGAATGACTACGTTTGCACTAGTGTTATTCCAGATTCTACTATCATGCTTCAACCTGAGCAAACCTTCAACTTTTCTGGTCATCACATGGCTTTTCTCAGTGCTATTGCTCCTATTCCCGAGCCAACAAGTTACAAGCAAGCGATTAAACATCATGAGTGGGTCGCAGCAATGCAAGATGAACTTGCTACTCTTGATCGCCACTAAACTTGGGAGCTGACTTTTCTACACAAAGGCAAATCCACTGTTGGTTCCAAACGGGTATTCCGTGTCAAGTACAACAAAGATGACACTGTTGAATGCTATAAGGCGCGTTTAGTAGCCAAGGGGTTTAACCAAACTTTGGGAAAAGATTATTTCGAGGTGTTCTCGCCCATTGCCTTACTCGTCATAGTTTGTGTCTTCATTGCCATTGCCACAGCTAAACAATGGCCAATTCATCAACTTGATATTAACAACGCCTTCCTACATGGCCATTTACATGAGGAAGTCTACCTATCACCTCTTGAAGGTTACACAACGGCATTGCCTGGCCAAGTTTGTAAGCTCAAGCGTTCCTTATATGGCCTCAAGCAAGCTTCTCGCCAATGGAATATCGAGCTCACATCTTTTCTTCTTGACAGCGGCTTCACTCAATTCCCCAATGATAATTGTTATTTCTATAAATCCTCTCCAACTTCTTCATTTCTTGGTCTTTTGGTTTATGTCGATGACTTGTTGATTACCGGACCAATTGAAGCTGAGATTATACAGCTCAAGTCTTCTCTTCACAACAAATTCACGATCAAAGACTTAGGTTATGCCAAGTATTTTTTGGGCTTCGAGATAGCACGCTCAACTACCAGGACGCTTCTTTCTTAACATAAGTACATTAAGGATATTGTGCATGATACTGGGCTCACTAATGTAAAGGCTCTATCTACCCCCCTGCCTCGTGGGCATAAATTATTGGATGACAATAGTCCACCTCTTTTCGATCCTTCTGCTTATCGGACTCTGGTGGGTCGGTTTCTCTACCTCAATCTCTCTCGCTCGGATATTAGTTTTTTCGTTCAGTAGCTTAGTCAATACGTTTTGTGCCCCACACAAGCCCACATAGATGCTGCCTTACATGTTGTCAAGTACCTTAATGGTTGTCCTCGGGGTGGCCTCTTCTTTCTATTCTCCAACAATCTAGTTGTTTCCGCCTATTTGTGACTCTGATTGGGCTACTTGTGTCACCACATGTAAGTCACTCACTGGCTATTTTTTTTTTCTTGGGCACATCCCTCGTATCATGGAAAATGAAGAAGCAAAACACTGTTTCTCGCTCCTCTTGTGAATCTGAGTATTGTAGCATGGCGAGCACAATTTGTGAGCTTCAATGGTTGTCATACCTCCTTCACGATTTTTAGATTCCTGTCACGACCCCAATTCCGCTTCATTGTGACAATAAGTCGGCAATCCATATTACACAAAGCCCTATGTTTCATGAAAGAACTAAGCACATCGACATCGATTGCCATGTTGTCCGGAACAAGTACAAAGAAGGATTCATTTGCTTAGTGCATGTTTCAACCAATGCTCAACTTGCCGATGTCTTTACCAAGCCCCTGGGGAATCTTTTATTTCGTGGGTTTATCTTCAAATTGGGATTTGTGTTCCACAACTTTCCAACTTGAGGGGGGCGTGTTGACATTTATATATATTCACACACACACACACAATAATATAATTTTATTCCTTTTACGTGGGTCTTTACTCTTCACCGCCTAAGTGTATATATATTGACTTCTCTAGTTGTATTCTGTTCAGTTAAGCATCAAATAATACAGAGCAAAATTTTTCCCCAATTCTCTCTACACTTTGATCAATGTTGAATTCCTTGATGATTACATCTTGTAACAAAGGGTAAGAATATCTGGATTTGACCTCTGTAAATGCCCTCGGACATGGTGATCCTGAGAGACAACTTAGTTCTATAATAGATCGTAATAGACCAACTTAGTTTTATAATAGAACGAGATGTTCTGTAATAGAGCCTCTATAATAGATTGTAATAGAGCAACTTAATTTTATAATAGAGCGAGAGGCAACTTAGTTTTGCGACAGAGACTTAATTTTGTAATAGAGCAAGTTAGTTATATTTTTTTTAATACACGCACATCCAAGCGAGGATTCGAACAAAGCAAGTTAGTTCTATAATAGAGTTGAGACACGCAAAATGTGGTATTATGGACTTTTAATATTTATTTATGAACTCTTTATTTTTATTTTTTTCACCAGTATAAGAAGTCTTAGTTAATTTACACTTCAAAAGTGTGTTAACTCTGACCCCTCTTTTATGTTAACTCAATTTAATTCTTTTTTAAATAAAAAATTTTAATATTATTTTATCTCCTTTTTTTTAATAAAATCTATATTTTAATATTTTTTTATTTAATATAATATTATCACATTTACTTATATAATTTAATAATTATATTAATATAAAAATTTTAATTTTAATAAAATTAAATAATTATTATTATTATTTCGTCACACACATATTACCGGTAATCATTATTTGTTGTACAACGCACAAAGTCTATTGGGCTACCGCCTACCGCCGTGAACATCATTACGGCCCAGGGGCCAGGAACTTAATCTGCCGAAAGAGTTCCTTCGTGGCCCATCCCTTACTGGTGTTTTAGTCGCTCTTTCCTTTACTCCGTTTTTCGGCGAAATCTTGCACGCCTTTGTCAAAAATCAGCATGAAGAAAGAACCGATAAGCAAAATCTGGTACTGGGGGCTGAAATTAAACTCGCGTTCTTCTATGTCCCGCGTCACTTGCTTCGGGAAATTCTGTTCTATTTTCCCGTTAATTTGCAAACGAAATTCGTCGGAGAATGGCTACTACTACTGGAACATGTTTCTTTCACTCAACGTCCTACGTTTACCCGGTAATACTTGAACTTCTCGATGTTCCTGATATATTCGTCTTCAAACAGCTAAAACCTGCTATCTATCTGGGCATATATAGTTTTCTGGTTTTAATGTACGTAAACAGTTGGGGGAAAGAAAGAATTTAATTTTGGTTCTTAATTTTGCCGTTGTTAACTCTAATTTTCTGTTCTTTAGTGTCCTGTGATTAGAAAATGGAACAATGGGATGCTTGCTGGAAGGAACTTTACTTCGCCGAATTTTGTCGGATGGAATTGGAGGAAAAGGTAATCTTCTGTTCAGGGATAGGGGTTTTGCATAATCATTGTGAGCTTAAAAGATGCTATTCGTCGTTCGACTAGTGATGGTTGATTTAGGAGTTCTAGGTGAATTTGTTTTCGTTGCACTTTGTTTCACTCCATCGTGTAATCAGTTGCATTAATGAGTTCCTGTGGTCCTTGATTACTACTAGGGCTCATTTCCTTGCTAAGCTTGAGATCAAGTATCTCTTTATCCAACATTTGAACTTTGAAGGCTGAAATGGATATGGTGATTGGGATGAATTTTTTTTTTTTTCTCTTTCAATTCATTAACTATTCTGCAGGATAGTGTGACTATTTTTATTTTTGTGCAAAATGTAGCTTGGTAGGTGTCTTCTCAACGAGGAGCTTGAGCTCCTCGTGCCAATTTATAGCCATAAATAGCCTGCTTGCTTCACTACTTCACCGTGCTTTTCCATGTTTGCACACTTCCTGATAATGAATTAGGTTTACAATGATAAAGAATATAAATGTTTGTAAATTTGGCTTGATATTGCTATTCCTATATGAATTTAAAGTGAGAAATTAAGTAATAGTTCAGAGATTCCATTCCCAGTCTTACCTATGCTAAACGATGTTGGTTCATCTTCACTGCTTAATGTAATTTAAATTTTAAACAGTGTGATCTAGATCCTCCTATTAGATAGGCTGGAAAACCCCCGAAGGTAATCAAACTGCTGAAATGCCTGCGCAACATATTCTTAATTACATTAATATAAACATTTTGAGATTAATCAACTGGGTGCATTTTTTCCCCCTTTTTCTTTGACAAATATGTCTGTTCTTCAATTTGGGTATCCAAATGTTGCTATTTGACAGATGGAGGTATTGATTATCACATTGCTTGCTTGGATTTAATAAGCAGGAGAACTTTGATCTGTGCAGTCAATAAGGATGCTGAGAAAGCATTTCAAAAGACTGTGGAAGTAGACCGACTCATAGATATGCTAAGGGATGCAGATGATAAAGAAGTAAGTCTCCTCATGTCGATTCATTTAGATATATCTTTTTTATGCATACCCAAATGAGTGCCGAGTTTCTTCCCTGGTAGTAAATCTTTCCTCTCTGTTAGGAAATTTACTCAGATCTTTTTAACACATTTCTTTTATTGGGAGCAGCTGATGCAACTTGTTGTAGAGAATGTACTTGCTTTCAATGAGGGTTTTTGGATACGACTTGCAGCTAGATCAGAAACATGCAAATCTGAAGATGACAAAGCATGATTCAGGCCCAGTCAAGTTTCTTTTACATGTAACTCGGAGCTTTTCCTTGTATATTTCCCAAATAATCTTGCTTTTCCTTCTCATGTACAGAAAGACTATGAAGAATTGGCTGCATTACTGATGAGTGTGGTTGATCGTCTTGTCCACAAGACTAATGTAATGCATAAACTTTTTACTTCTTCAAATTTGTGCACATAGCCAAGTATTATCGGCAGAAGTTCTTATGAAACATTTGAAAACATTCTGTCTTTCATATTGTTAATTGGTTATTCAACACCATGGTTCTCTAATGTATTCAGGAAAAAATAGAGTCAGCAACTGATGTCCTTAAGGCTATTCTGAAACCTGTTCTCGATGAAGAGGAAGAGACTACTTGGCCTCCTAGAGATCCTGAGGCACTGATTCTCATGCAAAAAGTATGTTTGGGCCACTGAACTTAGTCTAACCATATGCTTTGTGTGGTGAGATGTCTTGGAATTTGGTTTTAGCATCGATTACATTTTAACGTAAATCTCACACCCTCCTGTACTCATCCATATGACACAATGTCAATTTATCGTAACTATTGCGTTGTAGTGATTTTGTAGATGGGCTGATTAGTAGTACTAGGCTACTAGCTTCTCTCGATTTTTCTAAGTATGTTTCACATGGCATTTACAGGAACTAAACCAAAGAGAGCAAGAAGGTCAGCTTGATGAGGGCTTCCTGTCAGAAGTTAATGCACAGTTACGGCAAGTAAGCTTGCAGTTCCCCTTGTTTTTTCTCCTGCCAAAACATCCATACATTCTGAATTCCACCACAGATGAACTAGTTTTTCCATATTTGTTTAGAGCTGCAATGATGACTCGTGAAAGTTATTGGGTTGCAAGTAGATTTTGACTCCAAACACTTATTATTGAATTCTAAGTTGTTGCATTGGTGATGCATTCAGTTTTTAATCTCTCTTTTATACCGCTCACATGCAGAATGTATTCAAAGAGGAGAGACATAACATTTAAAATATCTTTCACACTTATTAATTATTAAATGACATCAAGATTTTTGGGTCCATCAGTAAATATCACAAATGGTTTAAACATCAAGCTAATAGTAATTTGAAGCTTAGCTAGTGAATGTTGCCAAATGTGCAGGCAAAAGCAGATGGTGATAAGCCGGGCCTCGAGGCTATGTTGCAAAAGGTCTTACAACTTTATGCTTCCAGAGTTCTCTCCAAGCGTAGTTATGCCAAAAAAGGTGGTGTAATGCAATTGTTTTCTTATTATAACTGCATTACATTTGTGTCGATATTTGTTCCTCCCTAAGTTGCTGCAAATTTCTCTTTCTCTATGAATCCATTAATTTACAAAGTCCACACTCCGACATTTGATTCGCTATTTCTTTCCTCACTGAATATTTGATTATACTTGTACTTTTTTAAACTTGTTACTAAAATAACATTAACCGCATTACATAATTCTATTAGTACTTTATATAGATATACGTGTGTGCACGCGTGCAAATGAGCTACAATGACTGTTTGGCATTCTATAGATGATATATTTTACTGATCCTCTAGCATTCTTTTTGGGTAGGGAATGAGGTGGTGAAAGCTGAGCAGTTTCTCGAAACCTTAATCAAAGGTACCCTTATCCTTGCATATAACAAACTTGAAAAACATGAACTTACCGTTTGTCAGAAATATCAAATTTCCTGTAAATTAGTCTTAGCCTGCAGTTAGTCAAAACCTCAGACAATCATACTCTCGCATCAAGTAAAAACAGAAACTTAATAAATATTGCTTACATATAGCCTATAGTAACTCGAAATTCTTTCATTTCCTTTCCAACATATCAACGTATCAGATAGGCAATGTAATCATATCAACGTATGAGATAGGCAATGTAATGACTACTTGATTAATCTTGTGTCAGCTCCGGAAACAGAATGGAGTAGGCTCTTACTCAACGGATTGACTCTCGGTAAAGGAGATATTTCTCCCGAAGAACTATACGCCGTCGTAAAGAAGCGTATTGAACGGGTATTGATTAGAACGGTATGTAACTCTCCGGAAAATAGTTCACTTTCTAAATTTCAACACCTCTCACCCCACCTCTCCTACCCCTACCCAGGAAGGCGGATCGTATCAGCAGAGAATCCTTATCGAGTACCTAAAAGGCATCGAAGCAAGAGCCGAGGAGGTTGTTAAAGCACTCCAAGCTGGGAGTAAGTAGACCTTCTTCGCAATCGCAAAATAGATATTTCCAGAGTTCTCCAACTCTTTCTGTATGTATCTCTTACCCTGCCAAAATTTTATTAAAGTCATTTCCTTTATATCATTCTTTTTGGAATGTATTTTGAGTCTTAAATGCAACTTTGCTGTAGAGTAGATTTGAGTATTCCTGATCTTTTATGCATGGAGGGGTTAAAACTAATGAAGTGAAAAGTAGTTACTCTGGTAAAAAATATGAAATATCTGAGGGCCTATGGTGAAAACTGGCATTGAATGATTGATGACCAAAAAATATGGTGAACAAACTTTTGTTGATTTCTTCGGAGCTAATGCTAAGGAGTAAGGGCCACATGCGATTCAAGACAACATGTTATCTTATTTGTCAAGTAGTAATGTGATAAGTTTCGTCAATTCGTGAAAGATACGGTAGGAGTTACTTTTAAGAAAAATTCCCAATTGAATCACCAAGGTACAAGATTTTTTTATTTTTCCAATTGGAGAAAAATTTTAGACCCTATTAAGTTGATATACATAATCAATCCCATCATCCATTGCCTCTCCATAACGACCGCAACCCTTTTTTTCCCCCTAAAATTGTTCATAAAACATTTTTATAAAATAATTATTTCTGAAAAATGATGCATTAGAGTGTAGGTGTACTATGTGATAAAATACTCAAGTACTTGCGCCCAAAATTTAGGCCCTACTTAATTATGTACGAAATTTAGCTACGATTATTATTATTTTTTTGTTTTATTGCCCATTTTTATGGGTTGAACCACAATGGGTTGGATGTAAATGCATTAAGTTAGTATAGCGCCAAACCGTTAAACTACACTATTTAATGGTAGCAACGATTATTTACTATGTAAATCTCTAGCATAGGAAAATGATATCATGCTATAAAGATTAACGTACAATATAGATAATATATTAAAGATCCATATAGAGGTGAAAAAACATTTTGTTAAATTACTAATGAGAAAGAAAATCAGAAAACTCAAAAAGATAACGAGGATTACATAGCATAACAACAACATATATCTTGGCCATACGGCCCATAACCCATACCTTATCCTAAAACGGAATAAAGAAAACCAAAATAATGACCCCTTTGCCACGCAAATTGAACCAATAGAAATCCACGCCCAATTGAAGCCCATTAACTGCCGCGTGACTCAACCTCCCCAAATATTCTTGGAACAATTTCGCTTTCGAACACCACTCCCACCTACATATACATCTCACACGTACACATCTCAAAACTCATTAGGAAAAAATCACAAAAAAGCAGAAGAGAAAAGTAGAAACCGCAAAAGCAGCAAAGATGATGAGAATCTTGAGGAAAACCATGCCCTCCACCGCCGGATCCGCCCCAATCCACCGATACGACGTCGTGGCCGACGACGATCTGTCCTCGTGGGAGTTCGTCAACGCCTCTCAGTCCGATGACGAAGACCTCTACTCCTACGACGGCGAGGATGACGTCATTATCGCTGCCGCCGCCGGAGAACCGGAGTCCGATCCAGTCGTGGAAGAGGGCGGAGGAGCTGCACGTGGTCTCGTGACCCCTGACGACGTCGTTTCGCTCCAAACGCTGTCGGTCTCACCACCGATGACTTTTCCTGTTGAAATGAGGCGTAATCATGTGTACGGTGATGGTACGAGGGGGGATGCGAATGATGATGATTATCATCATGATGAAGAGGAGGAGGAGGATGATGATGTTGATTTGGATGACGTTGATGATGAATTGGTGCCGTGGAAATTAAAGGGGAGATTCGGGAAACAGAGGATAAGGAAGATGGGGAAAAAAGGTGGACCAAATTTCAACAAATCGAAGAGGCTGCCTTACTACTATAACAGGCCTGGATGTGTGTATGGGAAGCATGGCTTTGGGGTGCAGCACTCCTTCGTGTAGGGGTGCAAATTGTAATTAACGGTGGCCGTGTCGGGTTTCGGGGTCTAATTTGGGGGCTATTTCCGCCGTTGAACTGACTTTTATGAATATTAGGTGTCCATTTGCGTATTTATGATGTAAATAAGTATCGTCATCCGGATGCGATTTCTAATTCTAATGCAAATATCTTTGAAGTTGAAGTTTTAATTGTTCATTTGGTGCAGTTTCTGTTGATTATCTTCGATCCTGAGCTTGTGCTTTAGTACTTGTTAATTTGATTATGATGTTGATGCAATTTCTAACAGGAATTTCTTTGGGCTCTGTTTTAGTTGTCTATTTGATTTCGATCTTGATGCAGCTTCTAACTTAAACGTGTAAGGTGTGTGTTATTTGTTCATTGGTGATCATCTGATGTTGATCTTGTTTAATCTGGTTTCGTGTTCAGCGGAAACTATGAGCTCTTTGAACTCTCTGTAGTTGGTTTATTGCGTCTGCTGTTTGTATTTGTATGAGCTTGTGTAATTGAATATTAGGCAGTTTTGCGCGGTCTTAGTCTGAAAACTATTATCTTTAGTGGTGGATTTGTCGTTTTTGTGAACGTATTAGTATCTGTATATAAGCTACATAAGTGTTTGATTATTAAGCTGGTGAGATGTTGATTTTCTTGTGAATGGGGATGGCTATGCAAGAAGCTGAAGCCTCGTATTTCTTTTAGCCGGTGCTTCGATTTCTGGCTGCAAGGTAGAATTGGTATCAGAAGGCATGATGGATGGCGACAATTGAGCTAATCTTTGTTGTGAAGGTATTCATATGCTATTCTTGATCGATGTAGGCTAACTTTGGAAGTGGGAGGAAGGAAATGTCTATGTTTAGCCAGTAATCTTTGATGATGTATATGTGTTGATATACTATTCTAGGTCAGTTTAGGCTAAGTTTAGAAGTGGTGACGAGGAAATCTCTATGTTTAGCAATTAATATTTTTTGATTTAGATGTGTAGGTATGCTATACTAGATCAAAGGGCTTAACTTTAGAAGTAGGTTAGGAGGGGATTTCTTTGTTTAGCAATAAATCTTCGATGATTTAGATGGGTAGTGGTTGGTTGAGGTGGAACAAAGAAATTTCTATGTTTAGCAATTAATCTTTTTTGATTTTACAGGTATATTAAAACAAGATCAATTTAGGCCAGGCTTTAGAAGTGGGAGAAGGAAATGTCTATGTTTAGCAATTTATTTTTGTTGATTAAGATATGTAGTATACTATAATTGGTAGATTGATGCTAACTTCAGACGTCCGAAGAAGAGCAATGCATCTTTATTTGATTTAGATGTGTATAATATGATCAATTGAGGCTAATGTTGGAAGTGACGGAGAAGACTCCTATGTTTAGCAAGGAAATCAGCACGCGTTGATACAGGTCCATTTGATAGAGATTTGTCTTCCAAATGAAATTGTGGGAATTAAGATGAAGAAAAACTTTCTTTGAGAACGGCAAAAATGAAAGTTCTTCATTGGCCAGCCAAGGTGAAATTTGTGGTCATGCGAGTGGGAGGTGGGGTTAGGTCTATGAGATATGATTGACTTTTATGTTATTTTAGTTTTGAGTGATTCGCTGATTTTAGCTTTTATTGAGTGGAGAAGCAGTCTAATCAAAGCACTAATAAAAGAATCAAATTACTTGTTGCAACTTGCAAATATGAGAAATTCGTGGACCGAAACAAAAGCTGAAGGTTGGGCCAAGTAAATTCCAGAAACCCCATTAGTTCAACTAACTGTTCAAGCCTCAAGGACTTTACTTTCGATAGGCTCAACAATGGGCCTTATCTACACAATTTCGATGGCTCAACAATGGGCCTAATCTACACATTTCGTGTTAATTATTTCAGTAATGTAATGTGACACAACTTGAACTTTCTTTTGTTTCATTTTTTTTTAAAAAAATTACAGCTTGTATGCTTGATCAGTTGATCTATTAAATGAATGAATATTACCCAAAATAAATGAATGAATATTACCCAAAAGACAACCCATGCAAGAACCATCCTAATTCCCAAATCTCGGACTTCCTTAAGAAAAATATTCCCAAATCTTGGACTTCCTACTTCAAAAGAAAAATATACTATGATATATGACGATTACGAATTCTCTTTCTGTCACCTGCAATGAAATAGTGCATGTAGATAGGTCGTCACAATCCATGACGTGGGTTCTATGGGACTACAAATGACCAAGATTTCCTCATGCATCTCTACTCGTGTGCATATGACTCATTTATGACATTGGATGACTTCAATCTATGCTCTTGAAATTAGACTTAGATTGACGTTTTTCATAGTAATGTTCCTCCAGAAATCCAGGAACCAAGATGTAATATTTGGTTCGTTTCTTAAGTTGCTTCAAGGAAGGCTAATGGGTGTACGATCTATCTAGGGTTTCTATTTTGACTTTATGAATTCCCACAATTAATATCGTTTCAAATTCTTTTGGTTATGGTACTCCTTGGATTAAATGTGGCAGTATGATGTCGATTGTCGAAACAGTGGAGAGATAAATGTCATAACAGTCTCCTGCAACCGGGATTTATAAATACATCGGAAAATGTGCTTTCAAAGTTGCCCTTTTTCATTTATTAAGACTTGCGTGCTAGGAGCTAAATATGATTATTATTTTGTGTGATATAAAGGGTGGATTGAAGCTGTTACGTGTAATGATGTATAGTTTTGGAAGGATGATGAATCATGTGACAGAATCACATGCTGGAGAGAATGTGGGGATATCGAGATTAGAGAAGTATTCGAGGCAATTAGATATCAACTTTTCATGGACTTGGGTAGAATGCTTCGAAATGGTTGGGGAGTAATTAATATTGTGTGTGTGAATTTTGTTTGTTAATATATGTGCAGATATTGTTATAAGTGTGGTTGATATATGCAAATTAAAAGATAGGTTGATCCAGGCCTTAGCTCTTCTGAAAGTGATTTGAATTTGTTCGATCATGATATATATATATATAACTCTTGAAATTTAAAATTCTGTAAAATGTGAGTGAAATTAATTAAAGCCGTGATCCCATTGTTATATTAGAAGTTATGATGCATGGACACTTCTAAAAATATTAATTTATTGTGTCGTATTGCGTTTGTATCGCTATGTCCATATTCATGCATCATAAATTAGATATTATCATGAAGTTTGTAGGATACTGGATGCATGCATGGTGCCACGGTAATTAGTATATCGACATAATTGTCGCAAGCTTTTGATGTGCGTTAGGTTGATCATAAACATAACTTTCACAAAGTATCAGAACATGTTGTATCTTGTTAAATGAATTGAATTGGATGTTACGTGTAGACCCCCTATTGTTCTTGGGCGTGCGTGGGTACGTGTTAACATCTCACATTGAGAAAAGATTAAACCATGTGCTAGTTACTAAATGCAAGATAACTCTTACCTCATTAGCTAGTTTCTAAGGTGAGTTAGACCGAATATAAATTTTCACAATTACAGAAAAATAAAAATCAATGACTATACACTTGAATTAAATTTCAACTGAGGACCATATTCTGAGTCATAGATGATAGAGCCTTCTAGGCAAGGACTCATTCGCTATTCACGGGCTTAGTTTTAGCTAAGCTTTTAATTTATTTCGAAGTAAACTAGCGATCCTCAACGATAGTATACTTTCTATTTGGTATACAAATCCCCAATCATTATTGATGCCACTCCATTTTGGCTTCTTCTATTCCTTGGATAACTTGGTGCTTGG
>JBBMKE010000011.1:19296536-19310651 GCA_037834125.1 Lippia alba | reverse complement strand
GCATAGTTCAGAAAGTTAAAAATCAATGCTACTTACGGTACAAAGGTGGTGGGGCTTTTTCCAGTCCCTCAGTCCGTCGCCTGACCATGGCTGCACCGTCTTCAACTACGATCAAGTACTCTCAATCCTTAAACTTCAACCAAAATTTTCACAGAGATTAGGGTTAATTTTTGGGTCTAAGGAACGGAGGAGATGAAACGGTTTTGCTGCAAATTGAAAATGGCTAAGTGTGAGATGAACCGTTTCGTTCTTGGGATGTGCAAATATTAGGAAGCTTCCAACGTACGCTTTTTTCAAATTTGTTTAATCAGGCAACTAATGGTGGGCCCGGACACGTGACCCTACACGTGTAAGCCACGTCTACATTTTAATTGATGTGGATGTCATCTCAGCATCCACATCATCAATGTTCGCCAATCAGCAATTTCCGGTGGTCAAAGTCAAATTCCGGCGAGCATTGTCCTATTTTCGCTAGATTATTTGAGTTAGTGACCCTTTTTGTCACCGGAAAAAGAAGTGTCCTTAAATGCTAGTGAGGGTTAGTTGGTGTCCTGATTTTGTCTTTTTTCCTTTTTTAAAAATATTGTTTTATTATGTCAAATATTTACATCGAATTTTCTATGATGTAGTGTTCAATATGTAATGATTTGACGACCCTCCCGTCAATAGCTAACTTTTGGGCTAACCGTATTTTGAGTGTGAGGAGGTGTGTGCAAATATCCCACGTCGAATCTTGTGTACTCATAGGTCTTGGACGTGAGGGGGTTCTTAAAAAATGTGGTATTCAATATGGGGGCATGAGGGGGTTGAGGTTCGAAATGGGGAATTTTTCAAAGGTGTAATATTCAATATATGATAACGTGGCAATTCAAAAATGTGGTATTCAATATGTAATAACTTAACAACCCTAGCTATAACAAAATCTGTCGTCATATTTATATCAGTTCTCACATAAGAAATTTCAAATAAAATTCGTTTTGTTATTCATATTGTATCCATATCCATTCATTATCAATTTTTTTTGCAATCCAAAGATGTAGGGAGTTTTAAAAAATGTTGTATTCAATATGAGGTTTTTCTAAGTATATCATATTCAATATATAATAATTTGACAATTCTAGATAGAACAAAATTTGTGTCGTCTCTCATGTGGCCATATTCATCTCACTTCTCAAGTGATAAATTACAAATAAAAGATGTGTCATCATATTCTGATTGTATCCGTATCCGTTTTATTATCAATTGTTTTCCCGTACAAATCCATTCATTATAGATGAGAACATTAAATATGATTTCAATTTTTTTCTCAAGTCAAAAATTACAAAACGAATTCAAACATAAAATGAGATTGGAGTATTGAGATGGGGGCGAAGTTGAAGTACGACGAATTAATTAAACAGAAGAGTGAATACCTGAATTGACTGGTAGGGTTTAGTAGATGAGTACTATTTTATATCCATGGGATGATGGGAACTGTTGTTTTAACTGTTAGACAGTCGAGGGGTATCAACCACAACTAGGGTTTCCAATACTATCTTTGACCTCTTTTTACCTATTCCCTCTTCTTCTCGGAATAAGGGACGAAAGAACACTTGCGTAATTTCTAAGTTTGGACTTCATCACTAGAATGTTATTGTTAGGTTTTGCTGAACTTATGTAGCTTCATTTACTTCTTCACTAAATTTCAAAAACTAAAATTAAGTGGTTCAATATTGTGTGGGAATAATAATATAAGAAGGGAATTTAATATTAAAATTGTGAAAGTAATTTCTTGTAATATAAACTTTTGAAATTATGAAGTATGAAATTAAGTGGCAAGATGTGCGAAAAGATTTTTTTTTTTAAGGTTTATTGCACATATGGTGTAAAATGATTGAGAGATGAGTTATCAATTCGACTTTATCTTGAAAATATCATCCTTTATTTCACTTTGATGAGTTTTAAACAACTCTTTCTCTTCAATTAACTGAAAAAACAAAAGAGGAAAAAAGATTAATTAGGGAGTAAACTTTGAAGATCCTCTTAATTAGTGTGAGATAAGAGGATGTTTGGCTAGTTTTACGATAATAGGAGTGACAATTATGAAAAAAAATATATGATTAAAAATAGTAGAACGATTTAAGTTTTTCCAACTCATAATGAGTTTATAAGCTTCGAGAATCGAGTATCATATTTTATGGGTTCTTTTAATTTTTAAACAAAGGGGACAATTTATAAGATTTTTGTTAAACAAATTATAAGCTCAGTCCAGCACCCTCCCAGTTTAACATAGACAAACAATTGTAATTACGTATATTTAACTTGTTAAAAGATCGAGTAATTGCACAGCAAAAATATAACTTGTTTTTCAGGACAACATTATTTACCATCACAGTAATCCAAACAGTTCAAATCTATTTCATCTATTGAAACATATCTTAGATATCATATCAAATATGAAAAGTAGATTTATGATCCACATTGCGCGCCAGTCTTGATGTAAGTTTTACTGTTCTTTATTCTTTCAAGAAATCAATTTTTTTTATAAATGTTAAATCTTTGAGATAGAAAGTATTTGTGTACAAAATTTGAAATTTTAGATAATAAGAACTCAAACTAACGTCATTTGATATTTTTGAGCTTGAGCTGTTGGTCATATCTCAGCTTATTTATTTGACCTCAATCTTGTTGAGTCATGATAAGTTTTGATGGAGCTCAACTCAAGGCAAGTTGAAGTAATTTGATATCATAAATTGCGACTTCTCAACAACTCCGCCGAGTTCAAGTGGAATTTTAAATCTTGAATATTTGTGTTGAAGCCTGATTTGTTTAATAAATTGAGTTTAACCGTATTAAACTTTTATAAATCGATTTCAAATTGACTATGTATTTATTGAGGAGCTTGATTCATTTCCTTCAAAATTCACTTGTTTGTTGGTAGTGTTTACCAAACCGTTGATTGATATAAGGGAAATTTACTTTCAATCAGATTTGGTTAAACTAAAGCTAATCATATGAGAATGAACTCGTTTGGGAGAGACATTTCCCTACGAATTGAAGTTGATTTTCTTATAATAGTTAACTGGATTACTAAAGATGATGCGGATGTTCACCCCTTAAGAGACATCATTTTAGATTGTCGCAAGCTGCTGCGTAAACCTTAGAATACCGTGTTTCGACATGTTTCTCGTGGATATAATTATGCCGCTGATGTCCTTGCTAAATTGGGTTACAATGTGAAGGATGGTTTTGCTATTTGGGAGGCTCCTCCTATAGAGATGATGATTAGATAGTCTTTGTTTCTTTGCTTTTACGACATTGATGGCGTTTTCTTGTTAGGACTGAAAAAAATATATAGGGTGATTACATCGGAGTAATCTTAGGTTTGATTTAATTACAACGTAATTCTTATTCTTTTAATTATTGCCATATAATTCTTGAAGTATAATTTCAAACTGAAGTCCCTAAACGCTGTCAGAGTTCTCTGTGACCAATATGTAATTTCAACTTAATATATGGATCGTTTATAACATAATAAAATAATGAGTGATGTATTTATAATTTTTAATTAAATTTAAATTAGGTCGTTTAGGGACCTCAGATAGAACCTAACGACATTTAAGGACCTCAAACGAAAACAATATCTCAGAGACCATATGGTAATAATTGAAAAAATAGGGACTACTTTGTAATTAGGTCAAACATGAGGGTACTCAAATGTAATTGCCTAAAATAATATATATATATGAAAATGAATTGTACATGCGTTGTAAACTAGATAAAATACTGAAGAAAAGGCACCAAAAATTTTAATAATTTACATGAATTAATAAGATATGAAAATTGTCAACAACAAGAAATAAGATATGAAAATTGTTGTGCAGCGACAAGATTACCATCATCTTTAACTTCGTGACGAATATTACTGGCCATGTTCTATCCTGTCACTGATTAGAGTTTGCCACTAAATGTTCAACTTGGATGATATTTTATATTTAATTTTTTATTATTTATAAATAATGATATCTTATAGTGACAATTAAATTAATATTTGCAAAACCGGTGCATCGTCACTAAGTTATCGTATAAAGCGTGCCAATATATATGATTTTTTTGAAAAAAAATTATAAATTTAATGTATCCACTTTGAAAATTCGGCAGGTATATTTTATTTTTCAGCGATAAAATATGAAAATATCTTATAAATAATACAATCTAATACACTTTTTATCGGATCCTAATTTTACCCGTAGGAAATCTGACTCGGTTTTATAATTGCTAACTCCCAATTCTTTGTATGTAAATTTCAGTGAACAAAATCAATTTTCAGTAAATAAATATTAGATTATTTGACGTTGAATATATGACCCTATTTTATTTTGTTGAAAAATAAGATATTTCAAAAATATTTAATAATTAATACACGAGTTGGTATACCAAATTTTTTTTTAAAAAAAAAGTTTGAGTGACAATAATTTTTGGTAACTTTTACGTAGAATAGTGCATCCAATATTTGAAGGACGAATTAATTGGCAAAAACTATTGTAAGGTGAAATTGACCCAATTAAAAAAGATTTTCAACTGATATGATATATTGAAATATATATTTTTGTAAGGTGAAATTGACCCAATTAAAATGCACCATTATTACGTTTTGAAAATCAGCACGAATTAAGCAATCTTCCTAGCTACAGAAGATCTCCAGAAAATAATGCTCAAAAGTCTTTGCAGAAATCCTGGGTCTTTTTCCCAAAATCAACAAATTAACATTTAATTATTTAATTCTCTCACAAACAACACCACAATATATGAAAATAAACTCAGAGATGATGGCCACATTTATGTAAAACATAAAATGATTGCTCACTATTACACATTCAATGGCACAAGTACGCCAATCATTTTGATGGAAATAGTAGGGACTGTTCAAAAGTAATATATAGGTATTAAAAAATAAATTAACCTATTTTCAATATATATTTTTTATTATAAAAATGTGAGTGAGTTTGAAGACAAACATGCAAAATGTCCGTACAGTTTGTACTTAATTCTTTCACATCCAGCAACATATTTTAAACGATTTTAAAGAACCACCTATTGTAATGATTTCTTCAGAAGTTTTAACCCCAAAACATGAGAATTAAATATGCCAAAATACTCAACATAAGAATAATTCCTTTATCAAAAGCTCTGCATGCCTGATACCTTTTAAGCGTTGTTTATATAAATTAGTTAAGGTTAAAATTTCTAATCATACTGTTGAAAAAGAGGTTATGATCAATTATGATCAATAATCTATTATTGCATAAAGCAACCCCCCTACCCCTCTTCTATGAATAATGATTAAATATATATGTTCTTGATCCCTTTTTCCTTTTCAAGTTAATTATAATGTGTTAGTATTTCCATAAGAAGAATTTATTAAATTGACTAAAATGGGAAAGTCATCTCATTAGTAGGGTGTGAGTTAGATTGCACTTGAAATAGTTTTAATTCTTATATACTTAATTTGTTTAATAACTGAAAGATAATTAATCAATTACGTTATTTCCATTACTTGTAATTTTATTTAAAAAGTTCGGAATTTTCTAACTCAAGAACCATAATCATAAGGGTCTTATTCTATACAATTTTTTTTCTTCTAAACTCTCCATAATAATGGTATTTTGTATACTTCGGATACGAGATTTCTGATTAGACTATTACAACGTTTGCTCGGTTGGGCTTCATGCTTATTCATGTATGTACTATATAATGAGTGTGCAGAATCTACCCACATTTACATCTTAATTATTTTTATCTGTAGGTTTCTAATAGTTTCTTCTCATGACTGCTGAGGATATATTCTCAATTTGTTAACTGTGCTTGACGGGATCGTAGTTTTAATTTCCTTCATTTAGTCAGTGCGAATGCCTCTTTAGCATATGTAAGAAAGATAAATTAAAATAAAAGTGTTGGTACAATTTCTATCTGCTTTTTAATCAGAAGATGCCCACCAATTAATCTTTCGCCGAATGTAATTAAAAGCATGTAAGGGCCGAACAAACTTTTATGTTTTATTAATTAATGATTGTCTTCCTCATGCTTCCAATCAAACAAAAAGATCAATATATAACGTAAAAAACATAAAATATTTTTATGCATATATATTTATAATGTAAGGATCCAAATATAACGACACTAACACAAATACCATAAAATATCGTGATACAAATTTTTTTTTTAATTTCTTACATGAATAGTATCAAACACGACATGAATAAGTTATATGTTTAAAAGTACTCACAAGTAAGAAATATGTAAATATGCATGGTTTGATGAAGTTATCCAATATTCTTCATTAAATTATCATAATACTTAGGATAGCAATTTCTACAATTTCGCTGCTTTTTATAGTGTAGTTATTTACATATTTATATATACTTTAGGATAGGCATCATATACGCACATATATAATATGACACCCAAACACCCATGTCATAGACACAAAATAGCCACACAAAGATTAGCCCTTTCTTTATAAGTGAGGGTTATATGCACAACATATGTAATATAAAATAAGGTTAGCTTTGAAGACAATTAATTGCACTCTTATAATCACTCAAAAAGACATTAAAAGATCATCAAACCAGTAAGAAATACAAGAAAAACACGCACACAAAACACATAGTAAACTAACACAGATCAAAACACATACACAACCTTTATTTAAATTACTCACAGACAAGAGCAATCAAGTATGCTTCATTGGAATCAGAAAAGAACATTTTTTAGTTAGGCAGCCTCCCATTGAAATTACTTTCCTCCTTTTTCCAATTCTTCTTTGCTTATTTTTTTTGTCTTTCAATATATTAAACTAAGGGATATGCATGAAAGAACCACACAAATTCAACACTTCATAAGAGCTTTAGTAATTATAAATAGAAAATAGGCTTCCAAAGCTGATGAAATCTTGTCCATAAATTACCTCAATAGAAATATTCATGCTCCCCAGTAATCCTAACTTAACTCTGACCAATTCTTTCAGTAAACCCAAAACAAGTGAAATTTTCAAGGTTTTGGGAACTGAAAGAACTGTGAATTACTACCAAAGGCACAAAAGGCCGAGCTATGATATGGAGGAGAGTTTGTACCAACAATTCCATAATTAGGCTGCTGCAACAAGCCAATCCCAGAAGAAGAGCTCCCACCAGTTACATAATTTGCAGCTCCATCCGATGCATCCGGGCCCTGATCGTACAAGATCCCCGTGAATACGTGCCCTCCGATGCTCACCGAGGTTTGGTATGCATATTGATCCACCACATTGTCGATTGAGCTCACCCGTACGCACCGGAAAACCGCCGGAAAACTCACTTCATCGGGGAAATTCTCTTCTTCGAACCCTAGATTCAAAAACATGTTCCAAAAAATTTTAAAAAAAAATAATTAAAACACAATAATTAGCCACATATAAATCGTTTTCCTTTCATTTTTTTAATTTAATTCTAATTTTTAGAAGGGTTGGTACTATTCTCCTTCCTACCAATGATTTCTCCATTTGGGGGAAAAAGAAAAAGAAAATTGATAGAAAGACAGCAGTTTACATCATCAAGAAATTAATTATGATACACACAACACAAGTACAATATATTTGGGGGACTAGGTAAATATAATAATACTGAGACCAAGCTAAATTATAACAACCAAAGAGACCTGACCATAGTATATAATATATACATATAGACACACACACATATATACTTAACCAAATTTCAAATGCTGATTACTGGCTAATAGCATACTTATAGGGCATTATTTGAAGCTAGCGCAGTGGCTAGGGTTTTTACTGTTCCCACACACAAGCAGCAGGATTTTCGCCAAGAAGGCGAAATGATCCCGAAATACGCCTTAATTCCTGGTCAATATTACACACAAACTTAATTATTACACCCTCTAGTGCGTGTTCGTGCGTGTTTCCTCAGCGGATCTGCAAAATCTTGTGCACTGTGTGAGTTTAATTCACAAGACCAAAACAAAATCTTATTTTTTTTTTTTAAAAGTAGTTTTTCTTTAGAGATTGGGTGTGGGTTTACAGTTTACCTAGTAATGCTGCTGGATTTTCTCTGTATCTTTTAGGATTTGGTCCACCATGGATGAGGTTCTGTTGCTGAACAGTGGCTGAAATCTGGTGCTGCTGGTGCATTACATGTTGCCTGGGCCGTCTACGGGCTACGGGGACCCAAGTGCTTTTTACATGGGTTTGACACTGAAACCCTCGGGTTTTGCAGCAAGTTCTGCACCTCAAATGCTCGCAATCCCTCTTTGCTTGATTCCCACAGTCTTGACAACGGCTTCCTGTTGATGAGATTGAGCTGCTATTTATCCCTTCGAATTGCTCTTCGCCTCTCAAACTCATCATGAATGATGTTTCTATGGGTGAAAAGTGACGGGTGAACACAAGAATTTGTAATGGGTTTTTTCGTTCAATGAATTTCTTAAACTTCTGCGATTAGATAAACAACTTTTTTAGTGGGTTTTGGGTGCTGGACTCATTTCGAGCAAGTTTGAGCTAGGTATAACCCTTTTTTCTTTTCTTGGTTTTTTCTCTATGGGGTTCTTCACGGAATGGAACAAAAAAGATGGAATTAGAAAGAGGACAGGATGGTGTGGCTTTGGTCTGGTGATCAGATACACAAATTGCTGTTTTGATGAAAATTCATTTTCAAGAAAAGGGTTTTCGATTTAGTAGCAGATGTGCAAACTCGAGATAACCTTTACTTCTTCTTCTTCTTCTTCTTCTTCTTCTTTCTTGTTGGAGTGTTCATATCATGGCTCACTGCTCAAGTGTACCCCCGGGGATGGGGGTGAGGTGGGGTGATTCAATTAATTTATTTATATTATTTACTAATTATTTGTTGTTTTTGGGATAATTATTTTCTGTGAGAGGTATTACTTTTGTCTATACGTACGAGTTGCTGAAGCTATGGAAATTTTACACACCATGGCACACGGTAAAACCGAATTGGAGAAAGTGTGACCACTGTGCATATATAAAAGGAATTAATTTCTTGCATAAAATTAAAAAGAGGAGGTTGGGAAAAAATCATATAATAATTTTAAAAAGAAGGGAAAGTAATGGAAAAAACAAAGCCCTACATAAATATTTTGCACAAAAGCGTGTACAGGAACGTGGGAGGGAAAACAATCAATTTTATTACTTAATTTTGGCATATTGCTTTTGAAAAAACAACCTTTTCGCACTACTTAATTAGACACCAAATTATATTGATCACGCCAAGACTATATATATATATATATATATATATATAAGGATATAAAAACATTATGTAAGAAGATATTTTCCAATTATTTATAACTTTAATGGTGATCATAGAAGTTATATTTTATTTGAAAACAACATTATCAAATAATTACATGGGTATACATATAAATTAGTAAAATTATCAATTTTGATCCCTAATTAAAATATTAAATCTTTTTGTTACTATTCGCTACAAGTTCTTTCAGCTATAATGTTCAAAGTATTATCAATACAAGAATTTTTCAGGCAATTAATAAGTTCTAAGAATACTAAAAGCAATTCGTATTTTTATAATATGTATAGGTTTTTGTCATTAAAAAATGCTTTCTTATGAATATATTGAGAAAATAATATATGATAACGAATCTATTTCATATTATTGATGTTTTATTACTAAAAATGGCGTTTTCTTATAGTGTATTAACATAACGAAATCAATTTTTCAACAAGCTACTTATATGTAACTTTTTAATTCTTTGTCACTACTCTAATAAATAATATTAATAATAAATAACAATAATAATAATTAATTTGAAGCGTGCTGAGGTGAGAAGAGGGTGGGGGTGAAGGAGGCGTGATTATCAGAGGTAGCGACATCTGTTTGCTGGTGGCGCAACACCACTTTTGGCCTTTCAAATCATAAAAGTTTAGAAACAGTTCAAAAACAAATAATGTTTTAATTAATATGTATTATAAAAATAAAGAATAATAGAAAGATTGAAATGGGAATTTTTCCAAATGTATGGGTCATCCATCACACACACAACTTTAGACAGTCTGACAGATTTCACTTCAAATTGACCCCTGGACAAAGTACTTCTTCCCCCCTAAAACTCGCTAATTGTGGACGTACATCCTCTCTAATTGTGCAAATACAGGGAGAATTATACAGTTATACTGTTTCTCAGTACTACTTTACTGTATGCTTAATTATAATACACCTAGCTTTATCATATATTATAACAAAAAATTACCTACGTTTGCAATTCATGAGTAGAGATTTTGTATTCTACTATCGGATAATGCAAATATCAATAATATGATAAATTTTGCTTATTAATAGTCAGACCCGCCAAAAGCTCAAATATTTTAGTGATTCGATTCATATTTATGCCTAAAATAAATGGGATGCAAGTGAAGAAAAGCTTCTAGTACTCAACGAAGAAGAAAGACGATTATTCCTTCTAACAAATTAAGGGATTGTAATTAAGTAGTACGTACATATGTTATCTAGATTAATTTTGGGTCCAAAAGATGAAAAGTTTTTAACGACATACATACATGCAATATTTATAAAGTGGAATATGTGTAAAACGAAATACAAATTAAAAGTTCAGAATTTAAAAATGCATGGAATCGATCCATATGAGGACCAAACAAGCTGTACTAGATTTATTTTGACACTGAATTCCAGCTTAAATTAAGTATGATTAATTGTATGACCGAGAAGTATGTGTGTAGTTCAGGCATTTTCTTCACAATTCGTTCTCTCATTTTTCTCTTGTATTTTGTATTGTGTTTAATATTAATCTAACCCATTTTTATATAAACTCGAAATCTTATTAGAGTTTAATTCTTTATCGACTCTACGTTGTTTAGACTCCTTTTGTTTGCTTCTCCTTTTCTATTCTTGATATAAGACTCTTTTACTGTTCTGTCACATAATCTCCAGTATTTGTAACTACGTGAGTATCCTCGTGTTCACGGAGTGAGCTTACCAAGAGAGCTCTCAAACACACACGAATTCACCTCATCACGCGCGAACTCACCTCATTCTGTCTCATGTGTGACAGATCACCTGTCCTAATTAGATAGATTTTCATCATTAATTAATTAATTATTTTGAAAATTTGTATATATTTCGCGTGTATGCTTGAAAAGACGATGGGTGAAGTCTGTTAAATTAGATGGTTAGTATTAGAATTTTAGAACAAAAACAATGTTGATGGCGATGAAATAGGAGGGAGCTTGAGACACATGCATGCATGTTTTGCATCATGTGCATGTGAAAAGAATTAAAAAGATACCAACACTCAGAACAACTCCAATAAAATCCACTCAGAGTCATGTCGATCTCCTTATATTTTTGTCTATGTGCATTTGTTGTTTCTTGAAATACATTTATGTCTTTGCAATACACTCATCTCAATCATGCGTTGTACGTTCTCTTTTTATTTTTCAAAACTTTTAAAAGTACAGCCAAAAGAGAAGATATTACTCAGGGATTTTGATTTCAATTTAATACATTTCACTATGAAAAAGAAAAATAAAATATCTAAATATGTATGTGTGTATATATATATGTATGTATGCACCAATGAATTAATTATAATAATTAGTCCATAAATACTTCATAAGACAATTCATTAGAAAATTACTTTTTACTCAAAATTAAAATTGTTATACATAATTAAGATTTTATTTATTTATTTTTGGCCTACGTTAATAATGATAATAACCGTCATCATCTAAAGATAGTGATACATGTAAATGACAGCAAAAACAAAAAGTAAAAACCAAAAACCTCACCACTAATAAATGGCAATCAATCTTTCGAATAAGAGCGGATTCAGAATTTGAAAAGAGGGAGACGAGATTGAAATTACAATATAAATCTAATGATCAAGTGATCGCCTTTTATTTTTCAAATTTATACCTAAGTTTGTTAACAGGGCCGAAATTGAGAGGAGCAAGAGTGCACCCATATCCCCATTAGAATTTTTGCTATATTTTTCCGCTACTTCTCCTAATTTACGTGACGTTGTCATATGAATAAAGTAGAAGATAAAATAAGAAAAATAACTAGAAATCTAATCTGGATAGTGCACCCATATCCCCTCGATCCGCCGCTTCTTCCAAATAATTATGTTGGTCTTTAGACTTGTGTTCCTAACTGTTTATTATGATAACTTAAGTAATACACATATATATATGTAATATATTAATATCAATTCTTTTTGGTGTTCAACCAACCATCAGTATTCTGTAGCTTTTTTAGTTGCAATAATATTTTCAGATGGATGATCAAATGCCAAAGCCAACGCTATTAAACAGAAATGTCTAAAGGAATAATGGCCCAATACAAGAAACAGTATGTAGCCCAAATTGGGAAGCTATTTGGGCCTAAATTACTTACTAGTTCAAAATTTTCAGCCCAAGTTCATAAATCTCAAATTCTCAACAAAAGTAAATTAAAATTACCAACTTCTTACAGCTAAAAAATGTTTATCAACTTCTCTCATTGGCCGCTGCAAATATAAAAGTAACTCTTGCACTGTGCAAATAATAAAATTATTATTATTTAAATTATATTACATTAATTTTTTTATATTACTATTTATTTTACAATTATTTTTAATATAATTATAAACTTAAAATTGAATGAAATTGTAAAAAAAAAAAGAGAAAAATTTTGTAAATAGGAAGGAAGCTATGTGAGAGAAAAAAAAAATAGAAGATAACCACAGTTGTAGAAGTGTTAAAAAAAAGGAGAAAAAATAATTTTAGAGTCCAATAGACCAAACGATTTCTCTAAGGGGCTCTTGCTTGATAATATAGTATAGATAAAGGAGCGGAAAAGAACTTCTCTAATAGATCGGGGCATGTTAGTGACTTAGTGGTTAGTCACTAAGGGCTGTCACTTAGTTCATACAGACTAATTATATCAGACAAATCATTGTAAACTAGAAAAACAATAATACTTTAATACCTATATATATATATATATTTATTTATTTAGCCAACAGGGGTTAGTTCAAGCGGTAATAAATTCATTTCTAAGAACGAGGTTTAGGTTCTAATCCCCGCTCGGATGTGTGTGTGTAAAATTAAAAAATAATAATAAAAAATAAATAAAAAATACCTATGTATATTTAGTAATATATATAATCATATTAAATACGAGTTCTCAGTTTTTTTAATTCTGTGTATTGGTACCAGTTGACTTTTCTCTATAGATATCCCCACTCTCTTTTCAGTAGGAGTAAATGGAACTGATCTTTTTCTCTCAATTCTTTAATTTAGATATACGTGTATTTAAAAAAAAATAGAGATATAATTTACATATAAATAATATTTCTACGGACGAGAATAATGAATTACTATAATAATATTTCTCCATACATTATGTATGTGTAATGAATTTAACCTATAAATAAAAAATTCATCAAACTCTACTTGGCCGTTAGACTTGTACTTTATTGATATTGTAACAATTTATTTTGTTATGAATAATCATTTATGATATATAAATATATGTAGATACGATAATATAAATATAATTTTACGGTAAATTAATAAATGGTCCCTAGTAAGGTTTATGAGTTATCCTAAACCCCCCAATTCCAAAAATAGTTATATTACATCCCTATTATCCTTTACACTTTTTGTAAACCCCCCAAATCCTGCAAAAGTACCATAATACCCTTAATAAATTGAAGAAGGACACAAGTGTCCATTTTCTTCTTCCCGCGTCGACATCTTCGGCCCTGACTCATTTCCGGCGACTTTATTTCGGCAACAAAATACCGGCGACTCTCAGGCGGTTCCGGATACTCTTTTCCGGCGATTCTTTTCGGATACGCCTTTCCGACTTTCTGAACGTTACAAACTTAATAGATTGGGCGGTTTGAATTAAATGAAAAGCGCACTGTTTCCCGTGGTTTGACTGGCTACTATTGCAGAGTTGAAGACGAAGGGATGCATTGCCTTCAGACTCCCCCACATACTGTCTCCCCTTCAGACTCCCTACTTTTCTTTCTTCCAATTGATCTTCTCTTTGTGCAAACACTGCCCGCCATGAATCCCCCTCCAACACCCATTGAGGACGAGGT
>JBBMKE010000011.1:19282540-19296436 GCA_037834125.1 Lippia alba | reverse complement strand
AATTGACTAAATCGATGCTCGTTGCCGCCGCTTATCGATATCCGACTGTCTATCTCCGGCTGTCTTTGTTGCCGTTGCCGCCACATTCTTTAACCTGCAGTCGTCGCCGTTAGCTCTCGTTGTCGGCTAATGAAAATGAGGTTGCAGGCTCATCCAAATTGAGAATGAATCTATTCAGCGATGGAAGGGGGAAAAAAAGGCAAAAAAAGGAAAAAAAAGTGGCAAAATAGACTTTTCAGGGCTATGGGGGGTTTAGGAAAAATAAGTTCTATATTGGTGACCTAAAACACACATTTTTCAAAGTAGGGGGTCTAGAAAAACTTTTAACCTTATTTGGTACTTTTAATTAATTGCTCCATAATTTTATACGGATATAATGATAAACTATTTTTTTAAAGAAATTCATATAAAAAATATACGAAATCAATACTATACAAAGCCATACAATAAAATAATATCTTAAAATATTGATGTACATTAAAGACATCCAAGATGGGTTCATTACTTCCTTATATTCATCAAATATAGGGATTCAAAAGTACATTAATTGGGGGCAAAAACGTAAAAACACAAAGAGTTGAATACACATGACCTGGACGATGACGCTAGAAGGCGGTAAAAAAAAATAAAAAAGAAAAAAAAATAAAAACAAGTAATATCAGGCAGGCAGCTCTTGTTCCCTCTGACAATGATGTTCTGGTCCATCTACTCCTTTACACGATTATTAGTATTCTTACTCCTCTCACATGCGCAGAAACATAAACCTCCCCAAAATTTTGTAGAGGCGATTCAATCTGACGACGGTGGAAGATGGGAGACCGCGGTGGAGGATGCTGTCCGTCAATGGATCTGATGCGCTCGGAGCCGATGCATCTCGTGCAACTCATCATCCCTGTCGAGTCCGCGCATCTCGCCGTTTCTTATCTCGGTGACCTCGGCCTTATTCAATTCAAAGATGTTAGTAATCGTTCTACTTCGTATTCGTAGTTTGTTCTAGCTTTGATTGATTCAATTGCGATTTTTTTTGGTCCAGGTATTGTGAGGTAGCTAGTTTTTTGTTGTTTTGCTTTTCTATTTGGTCATGATTTTATCGCTATTGATGAATAATGATCGAGCAACTGTGATCTAGTGATTCGCGAGTATTTGACGGAGTTTAGTTGTGAGGAAGAGAAGTGGTGCGTGTGATGGTACTTTGATTGTGAGGTTTTCGTTGATTTGCTGTAGCTAGGGTTACAGTAATGATTGAGTTGTGCCTTGCGTTTTGGATTAACAACTTTGTGTTATGAATCCATTGATTATCTGGATTTGGCTGAACACTAGGATATATTAGAAGTATGACGAGATTGAGATATATTTAGATATATCGAAATGCTTTGTTTAATTTGTGCTTGATTAGTTTGGTGTTAGCAATGTATCATTAATTTATTAACGATTTTGCTATACAGTTTTAGGCTAGGTTTGGTTAGTTTTCTGCATGTCTGTTTGTATTCATTGATGTGGTATGAGAGTGGCCTCCTGGTGAGGTGTAACTATTAATTATTATAGTCGTTAGTTGAATGCTAAGTGCATTTTTTTTTTTTTTGTGCAAAATATTCAACCTAGGGTGTGGCTGAAGTTTAAGTTGCTTGTTCTATAACCCTGAACTACATATTATGAAGTACCACGAGTAGGTGAATCAGACATTTTTATGCATTATATGGCTGACTAGTGTGTTGTTATACAGCTTTGCTATTGACCTTGTTCCTTAGGTAGTTGTTTGTCAATTACTACTATAAGAATGTACATTTTGTCTTGTTATTTCTGAATGAGTTTGTAAAGCCTTTTCATTCTCTTCTCAGCTCAATGCAGAAAAAAGCCCTTTCCAGCGAACATATGCCGCTCAGGTGAGAATATTCTTCTAAACCCCAGTCTTTTTGATCAAATTGTCAGTTTCACCTCAACTACTGGAAATATTAGTCCATCTTGGCTTCTCCAAGACATATTGTGGGATGTTCGGATTTTTCTAGGTTCAATTTAAAGCCTGTTACTTATAGATGTTTGATTTGTGGTTTTAGCAATTTTGAAGTATATTTTCTTGTACTCACCATCTTTTTTTTTTCTGAAGATTAAAAGATGCGGAGAAATGGCACGCAAATTGAGATTCTTCTCCAACCAAATGTCAAAGGCAGGGTTGGCACCTGCTTCAGGATCTGATAGACAAGCCATTACCAGCTTAGACGACCTTGAGGTGTCTTTAGCTCTTTGTGATTGCTCAATGTCACTTTTGTTGGAGGCTTTTGACCCTGAGTGCCTTACACTTATCTCAATTTAGGTTAAGCTTGGAGACCTTGAAGCCGAGCTAATTGAAATGAATGCAAATGGCGAAAAGTTAGAACGCTCCTACAATGAGCTGGTAGAATACAAGCTTGTCTTACAAAAGGTACAGGTCTTTCATTTTTGCTGTTCTCATAGTTTGTTATTGCCGTCTATTTTGCAAATAATTCATGGAGGAGATGTGTAAGATTAGAAAGAAGTAAACATTAAAGATCGCCTAGTGCTGATTTTGGGAGAAGAGCTGGAAAGCACTTGAAGAATTTTGCCAATCCTGAATCGTATCATTATATACAAGGAAAAATATCATTTTAGAAATAAAATAAGTTATTTGAACTGGCAATACCAACATCTGTTCTTGTTAGGACTAACACTTGAAGCTAGCCTGAGGTAATAAAATATGCCATGATGTGGTGAACTATAAAAACAAATGAAATTCTTGATACTCGTGTGCATCTCTGACTTAAGGGATGCTTCTTTACATGAAGCATTTGCTGTATTATAAATTTTATCAACTTGAAAACAAGTCTAATTGTGGAATGAAGTAACTCCCACTGCATCTCCTATTATATTTATAATGTCTCTGTTATTATTATTAACTGCTCCCTCTTCCAAGCTCTAGAACTTAGAAGCTACATGCTGACATTAGTTCTGGTGTATTTCCTAAGGCTGGTGAATTCTTTCACTCTGCCCTGAGCAGTGCTGAGGCTCAACAGCGAGAGTCCGCCTCAAATCAGAGTGGTGGAGAGTCCTTTGAAACTCCACTGTTATCAGAGCAGGTAGAAGTTTTTACCTTTACCTTTTAAGGAGGTGATTTCCCTATATTATGGTGATTAAATAATATGCTGCTGCAGGAAACAGTATTTGATTCATCCAAGCAAGTTAAGCTGGGATTCATTACAGGACTCGTCCCCCGGGACAAGTCTATGGCTTTTGAGAGGATTTTGTTCCGAGCTACCAGGGGTAATGTGTTTCTCAAGCAAGCTACATTGGATGAGCCTATCGTCGATCCTGTATCAGGAGAGAAGGTTTGTATTTGAGATATAATAATTAACTTTTATTAGCAGCATCTTGAACTATTTGCTGTTGTCTGTCCTGTATGCAAGTATAATGATTTCGACCCATGAAAGAATTAATCATGACATTGTCATTGTGAAAGCATGCTTCTGCTAGGCATTCGTATTTCTCTTCGATCCCAGCTTTTTATTAATATTTACTAACCGGTAGACCATAAGTCCATAACTAAGTTTCAACTTTCTCCTTTTGGATCATATTTTCGGATTCTTTTCCTTATGATGAATTTGCAGTTGCGACATACTAGGATCTATGTTAAAATTTTACAGTGTGTTGAACTTTTTATATGCTCATGCCACTAGGTGTCAAATAATCTCTTGTGAAGCAGAAGTTTACCTGATTATGTTTTGTTAGGAATTTAAACTTATTCTGTATCAGCATTTATTTTTCTTTATAAATTCACAGAAACAACTAAATATTATAACATAAAAAGTTGGTTTTTGTATAATCCGTGTTGTTCTAATGTGAGCTGTAACATGTCACCACAATTTGATGCATCTATTATCGGGTACTTTCACCTTTATATATATGTTGAACTTTTTTATTTATCTTTGGCTTATTACTCGTATCAAAAGGGAAGTACAAAGACTAAGAAATTCTTCTTTTTATTTCATGATATAGGTTGAGAAAAATGTATTTGCAGTCTTTTTTTCTGGGGAAAGGGCAAAAAACAAGATTCTCAAAATCTCTGAAGCTTTTGGAGCAAATAGGTATGCTTTTCATGAGGATTTGGGCAAGCAATCTCAAACGATTACTGAGGTATGTATCGTGTTTCTACCTCGTTTCCTTTGTTGTATCCCTTTGTTGATAAACTTTTTGGATGTCGGAAAGATTTACAGTTTGTTCTTAATTTCTTCTAACTGTTCTTATTTTTTTCTAAGGATTATTTATAGTGTTCGCGGAAGAAGTGTTGTTATCAATTGCTTTGAAAAGTATTGTAGCCTAGATAATGCGAAGATCCACTTCCATTACTTTAGGGAATACGTTTCAAATCTTCCATCTCAATGTTTCTTTAGGCACTTTAATGAAATCAGGTAGGCACAAATGAAGTTACTTTCTGTAGAGAATTCAACCAGGAGAAGCTGGAAAGTAGTCAAATAAGTGGAAGGATTTGGCTCGTTGGAAAATAATCTAGTTCTGTAATGGAAGTGGATCCACTCCTGCTCCCTACTTTGTTGATCTTTAGATAACAATATATTAGTGAAATATATCTTTTTCTCTTTCATGGTGATTATTGCGCTATATTCAACATTAGTAAGATGCTTTTATTTTCTTTTTTTTGGTGGAAAAGATTAACACTACCAACTAACAAGTAATATGAAGATCCTCCAAGATACTCTTGTTTTCTTTCCATAGTGGTGTCAGTTAACACACTGAAATTTTTTAGTGAATATTAATTTGGCCAACACCTGTCTTATTCCACCTCAGGTCTCTGGGAGACTATCAGAACTGAAGACTACAATTGATGCTGGACTTGGTCACCGTGGAAACTTGCTAAAAACTATTGGAGAACAATATGAGCAATGGAACCTCTTGGTTTGTTATTATTTATTTGATTTTGTATTTCTCTTATTGTTTCTTTATACCTAATGAATCAGGTCGGCAGCTAAGCAGTGAAAGATCCAACTAATCTAATTAAAACCCTTTTTTTATGAGTTGATGCTTTCTTGTGCATTATTTAAAGCTTATCTTGCGTGTAATTTATAAAGGTGAGGAAGGAGAAAGCTGTTTATCATACACTGAATATGCTCAGCATTGATGTTACCAAGAAATGTCTAGTGGCGGAAGGTTGGAGCCCTGTTTTTGCAACAAAACAGGTAAATATTGACTTACCTTCTTAATTTATATATGTGACTCCACCCCCACCAAAAAAAAAAAAATCACCTCTCTAGGTTTGAGAAACATCTATTGATTAAAAGTGGTTAAACATTCTTTCACAAAGTTGGTTTTATGTAAAATGTGGATGGTTATTCACTATAAAGTAGAATTTTCATTTGGCAGATTCAGGATGCACTACATAAGGCAACACAAGACTCCAATTCACAGGTTGATGCAATATTCCAAGTCTTGCATACACGTGAGATGCCGCCAACCTACTTTCAGACGAACAAATTCACTACAGCTTTCCAAGAGATAGTTGACGCTTATGGGTGAGTTGCTATTGAAAACAATTTGAAAACTGACTGATCAACTCACCTTTAAGATTATTTATCACTGAGCTATCAAATCATGTTGGGTTTTAATGAGATAACTCACACTGCAAAGGTGGTAATAAAATGTATGTTTGTGAGCTTGATAGCTATTTGACTTGTATTACCTCTTACGTATTCTGGCCTTTTGCGGCTTAGGACATATTCTTTAATTAATTTAATTTGTTAGAGGTTTTGAAATGGTTTTTTGTTGCTTCATTCCACCTATTCTTCATGCATGCATCAGTTTGGAAACATCATACCTTGTCATGTCAATACTTCATGAACTATGTGCTATGCTTAGTTGTTTTTCGAGTGCTATATAGTTTGTATGATGTGTTCATTTTATCCATTTATTTGTTTTCTTTGCAGAGTGGCCCGGTACCAAGAAGCAAACCCAGGTGTCTTCACTATCGTCACTTTCCCCTTCCTTTTTGCAGTCATGTTTGGAGATTGGGGGCATGGCATATGTCTTCTGCTTGCTACATTATATTTTATTATCAGGGAAAAGAAGCTCGCCAGTCAGGTAAATTGATTCATTTTACTTATCTATAGCCTGTGAACATTTATGTCTATACCAGTTTTTAGCTGGTGTAATGTGTATATTAGTCGTGGTTATTCTGTCTATTCTCCTGAGTGTATCCTTTCAGCAATTGTCTTTTATCCTGCTAAAATATGATTTTATTTATTCTTTGTTTGATATGGCTATTGTCGACAGTAGTTATCCTAACATCTTGTTTGCTTGTATTGCTTGTTCATTACATTTGCACAACTGTCTCACTCCCCAGTTTTGTGGTTATGCTTACATTTCTAATTATGGTTTAATTGGTGGAATCTAAATAATACTGCTACCTTGCTTACTATTACAGTAAGTCCCTTTAGCTTTTCTCGCCTCCTCTAGAGGAGGTTAGCGTATTCTCTTGGAAACTTGTTGATTGATTGAACTGATGCAAGTTCAGCTACTCCTTCAACCATGGAATGGACAATTTCTTTCTTTAATTCTGAAATGATTGATTTTAGTCTTACCCGTAGCTCACAAGACCATTTCTGAAATTATCAACAATATTTTTTGACATGCTTTTAATCAATAAGGTTTTGGTTTTGTTGCTGACATAATTAAGTTATTAATGCAGAAACTTGGAGACATCATGGAAATGACTTTTGGCGGGCGTTATGTAATTATATTGATGTCAATATTCTCAATTTATACTGGGTTGATCTACAATGAATTTTTCTCTGTGCCATTTGAATTATTTGCTCGTTCAGCATACGTCTGTCGAGACCCAAGTTGCAGGTATTTGACTGGCCTTGAATAGTTTCTTTTATTATTATTATTATAATTATATTTATTTTTTATTTTATTTTATTTTTATGTTTTGGTTGCATGGTTTACCTTGTATACTTAACTCCTTTACTGCAGTGAAGCTACTACAGTGGGCTTGATCAAGGGAGGAGACACCTACCCATTTGGATTAGATCCTGCATGGCATGGTTCACGCAGTGAGCTACCATTCCTTAATTCATTGAAAATGAAGATGTCAATTTTACTTGGAGTTGCCCAAATGAACCTGGGAATATTATTGAGCTTTTTTAACGCCCTGTTCTTTAAGAATAGCCTAAATATATGGTGAGTTAATATTTCATTTACCCTTCCATTCATTAAATAGAGTAATAGGCATTAAATATTTGTTAGTATGTCCTTTTAAGTTTTATCGTCTTATCTGGTTATCTCTCTTTAATGCTATTCCAGGTTCCAATTTATTCCTCAGATGATATTTTTGAACAGCCTGTTTGGTTATCTTTCTGTTCTTATCATCATTAAGTGGTGCACCGGTTCCCAAGCTGATTTGTATCATGTGATGATCTACATGTTCCTGAGTCCCACTGATGAGCTTGGGGAAAACCAGCTTTTCCCTGGTCAGAAGATAACTCAGGTTCAGTAAAACAGATACGGCACAAATTATCTTCTGCCTATTCTTTCAATATTGTAGGTTCGTGGATTTTGGTTATTGGGAAAAGGGAAAAAAGATGGGATATATATTTTTTTAAGGTTTTGTTTGGTTGTCTTAGAGAAAAGGTAGGGAAGGAATTGACAGGAGGCATACTGAGATTTGAGTGGAAGAAAAAGGCCAAAAAAGCTCATTTTCCTTTTTGTAAAAAGTTTCTCTCCCCAATTACACTACTACCTACCATTTTCTCTTAGTATTTCCTTAACAAAGGACAAACTGACAAACAAAAGTATTTTTTGTGCCTTCTTTTCTTTTCCTCACCAAATTCCTTGAACTCAATAGTGTTTATTGGGATGCTAGGAAAGCCTTTTTATCTTTTCCGGATATCCAATCTGATTGTAGCTCATTTCCTCCATGCACAGCTTGTGTTATTACTTCTTGCCCTTGTCGCTGTTCCATGGATGTTGCTTCCGAAGCCTTTCCTTCTAAAGAGGCAACACGAGGCATGTGAATTTTAACTCTCTTGTCATTTATGCACTATATATTGTCGGTTAACTTATCTGTACCTTATCTTAATGTTTTGCAATTATTTGGCTGCACTTCTCCAGAGGCACCAAGGAGAGTCCTATGCTCCCCTACCAGAAAATGAGGAGTCTTTGCAATCAGAAGCCAATAATGATGCTCATGGTCATGAGGAGTTTGAATTCAGTGAAGTTCTTGTACATCAGCTCATTCACACGATAGAATTTGTGCTTGGTGCTGTTTCAAATACAGCTTCTTATCTTCGTTTATGGGCTCTCAGGTATATTTTTCCACCTCAAAATATTCATGGGTTTAGCAATGTAAATTCTTCTGATGCTTTTGTTCATTTGAATGCGTATGGAGATGAGCATAAATAGAGTAAAATATGAGAGTGGGGTTTGTTTTTGAATGTTGACAATCAGCATCGTTGCATACTCTTAAGTTATTTTATGTTTTGTATTTCACTTAAAAGAAACTATCTATCTATATATACTTTAAACATGCTAAGAAACAATCTTGTTTTCTTGTCTTCAGCCTTGCCCACTCCGAGCTGTCCACTGTATTCTATGAGAAAGTTCTACTTCTTGCATGGGGGTAAGTTGATTTATTTCATTGGAGTATTTAATGTCAAATGGCTGTTTGTAGTCTTCAGTTAGTAGACTGAGTTCATACTTTCTGCAATCTGCACCATCATTCCAAAGTTTTCTCCTTTTTGCTTAACCATGAACGCGGGAGGGAGAGGTGTGAGAAGCAAAATTTTGGTTTAATTCTGATTCAAACATTTGATTTATGATAATGATAACAAGTAATTGTTTGACTATCGGAACTAAACAGTTTTTAAATAACAAAGGGCCAGTGTAGTGCGTCTGGAAGCGAGGGACACATAAACATTGACAGGTAGAACTGAAACATGAATATTTGAGTTCAAAATTTATGTTTATAACAGCATTCATTAGGCGAAACCTCAGACTCTAGTATGCAGAAGTTTTTGCCTTAGGAGAAGTTTGTGTAATTAGACCAAACCTCAGGACATGCCAAGGTAGTTATCCGCAAGCGAAATAAAATTGCTGCTTGCCCCCCATATCCCAAACCCATGCCAACGAACTGATGTTAAAAATCTTTTATGTCATTTTTATGCAACGACTACCTACTGATTGGAATTATGGGGAAATCAATTTAAGTCTTGACACATCTATGGCAGGTACAACAATGTAATAATCCTTATTGTTGGCATCATCGTCTTCATTTTCGCCACTATTGGAGTGCTTTTAGTGATGGAGACACTGAGTGCCTTCTTGCACGCATTAAGGCTCCATTGGGTGGAGTTCCAAAATAAGTTCTACGAGGGAGATGGATACAAGTTTTTACCCTTCTCATTTGCTTTGATTGATTACGATGAGGAGTGATACTACATAATAAGTAAGGTGTGGTGGTTGAATTTGCTCAGAATTTGGATGTTTCTTCATTCTTTCATCTGTGTATGCCATGCTTAGAGAAGGTGGCGATGCCTTTTATGTTATTTGCATGGGAAACAGTGGTTTTTCTTTGCCTTGAGTGCTACTTCCCCTTTTACGTTATTTGCATGGGAAACAGTGGTTTTTCTTTGCCTTGAGTGCTGCTACCCCCGATCCAAATCCCCACCGGTGCCTATGTATCATTTGTGATCTAGATGAATAAGTAGGCTTATTGGAAGTCCTGCATTTGCGAAATTTGTACAATGAGCAAGAACATGGTGTAATTTATACTGTATTATTTTATTTGTGCAGCTGAGAATGCGTGTCATTGTACTTAAGCACAATGAAATAATGGACGCCGTCTGCTGTGTATTTAATTTTGTAGTTTCGAACACAGCTATTTAAGATTTGAAGTTTTCGAGTCAAGTAACTTAATGGTTTTTCAATATTTTTGCTCGCAAAGGAATAAATATGCTGTGCTAATTTTTCTCTAGCATACCTGGGATTCGAGAGACCCAGAGACAGAATATTCACCAATGATTTTAACCTGTTTGATTATTTTGTTTATCAATCGAGGTTGCCAAACTATAATAGTTTTTAGTAGAAGCATAATAGTAAGTTCTTTTCAATTTCGAATTTAGATAAATATAAGAAACACGTCTATGTACAGTAGGGATGAGGTGAGCTAGTGGGAGGTAGTGACGGCAGCAACAGTGGAAACCATAGAGTCCACTCCACAAATATTGCGGCCACGACAGATCTTGTAGAAGCCATGTTCTCCCCAGTTTCCTCCCCATGAATTCTTGATAATCCAGAAAGGCTTTTCCTTCATTCTTATGGGAGCATACCCAGATTCACCATAACCAACCAACACCACACCGTGGTCCAAACGCTTTGAGCATATCAATGTTTGCATGAAAACGGCATTGATAGCAACTGCACCCAACATAATCGAGTTAGCTATTAGACATATTAACACTTCAGTTGTTTTCCTAACTCCGGGATACCTAGCAAACATAGTGGGTTGTTGAGAGAAAATATTTCTCTATTTATATTTATACATATATATTACTTGGAAATTGTTTTTATATTTTCTAATTCACATGGAAGTATTACAATTGGGTGTAGGATTGAAAGACCTTTCATTTCGGACTTTCATGTAAGATTCGACAATTTACTTGCAAAATCTGAAATGAAGTTTATAGTGTTCACAAAGCTGTGAGATTTTGTAAAATACTCAAAAAAGTTCGGATCAAGAAAGACGAACTTTAAGCCGATAGAGGATGGACAACAGTCAAAGAAGGCATCAGGAAAGAAACTAAACCATTTCAATAATTCAATGAGCTATTTGGATTAAGTATTTGATGTGTGAAATGTGCCAGAGCAAAATAATACCTTTATCTTTTTAAAAAGAGAGATCGAAGTAAAGAGATTAATAGATTTATTTGCGGTTAAATATAGAAATAGATAGAGGGAGTTGAGAAATAACTTGATCTTTTTAAAATGAGAGATCGAAGCAAAGAGATTAATGGATGAATAAATGAGGTCATATGGAGAAGGTGAGGAAGGAACTACCTGCAAGTGGACCATTCTTGACGAGATTCGCCGCAATTTGATCTTCATTGAGGGACACAACACTAAAGTTTGCGACCTTTGCAGCAACTTTAGTCTTGTCAAATTTGCAAGCTCCGCGGTCAGTTCCAGTGTAAGGATAGTCCTGTTCTTGCATGAGTCCACCAGCTTTAAGTGTGTACTCAAATGCGCTATTCATCAAACCACCATTGCAGCCTGAGTCACATGAACCTTTGTCTTCTGGATCACACTGCACATCAGAGCTCTAGTAAATGCCACAAAATTGTAGGAACATCATATTTTTCCTTAGAAGATGTTTTGGTATAATCAAAGAGTAGACAAAGGGAAACAGGGATCGAATATGCTTTAAAAAATGCAGCAATCGATCGAAACACAAACACGTGACTTTCTGCTTACAAATGACCTATATCTGATTATCTTAAATTTTGGCTCCAACTCGTTGCCTCTATTTTCAACTGGCAAATGTGCCCCAGACACGATCAAATAGTAAACGATTTATTTTATCAAAACATGAGCACAAAGTTCACAGAACACTTAACACGCCATGATTCTAGCGCACTAACAATGAAAATCAAATAAAAAGCACCAACAGAATGAAAAAGAGAAAACAAGGTTAAAATCCAGACCTCATGATCACAATCCACAAGCTGCTGCTCGCTCAGGCTCACAAGTTTTCCTGTTGCCAAGAAGTTGGCTCCTTCCAGCGCTCCTGTTGTGCTAAATGACCAGCATGATCCACAAGAGCCCTAACAACAGCAATAATTACATAAGAGTGTTCAATGATATTAGCAAAAACTAGGCACATATCATCGAAGCCGATTCCTCGAATACATTATTTCTCGATTATATAGATTTATCAACTAAATAAGTCACAACAAATCAATTCAACGCGTTATAAATGGAATTAGTATGTAATACATATAAACTTTACTTGCAGAGGACCCAGGAAAAAAAAATCACGTGAATGTAATTCAGAAGATCTTTGCAATTTTCTGTATTCAGCAACATACCTAAACTTGCATGAAAACTTATATCATCCTATCTGAAAAGTAAGATCCATTAATTTTGGCTAAAGCTCCAAACTCCAAAAATCAACCGAATTTAGAAAAACAAACAGAAGCCTAAATCTAAAGCGCACCTGATTCTTCACCGGCGTAACCGCACCATGATCTCTCCAATCGAAGTTCGCCGGTAGGTCATCCGTCGGCAGAATCGGCGCCTTATTAGCGTCGGAAGGGAGGTGGAGCCGCCTATTAACGCCGAGGAATTGGCGACGGAATTCGCGAGGGGTGAGATCTGAGAACTGCGTGACGCCGTGAACCGCCGACGGATCGAGCTTCTGGTTGCGCATCGCGCGGCGAAGATTAGCCTTGAATACCGAGAACCTGTGATCGTGCTCCTCCTGCGAGGCGTACGATTTGCCAAATTTCCTCTTGAAGATCGCGAAGTGGTCATCAGCTTTCAGCAACGAGTTCTCCTCAACGGCTTCGTTCTCGCCGTTGTCGACAACTTGACGGATCAAAATATCATCGCCGCCGCATTGAGAAACGTCGACGGCGGCGGCAGAGCACCGAATCGCCGCCGCGAGGAGGAGGGAAGAAAGGAAGAAGAAGGTAAAGCGCGAAGGCATGGCGTGTATCGAGGATTCTAATATTTTTTCTGCTTTCTCGTTTGCCTTTGGGATATGTATACGCAGTGTATCTGTGGAAAAAGTGCATAAAGTAGCCCTTGAGGTAAACACGTGTCGGAATTTGATTCGTGCTGTGGATGGCCGTGGTTGCTTCTGAAATTAGTAAGGTACATCTCTAATAAAACTAGCAGTTGTAATCTTTTTAGGCCTCCACTTTTATATTTGTTCACGTATTATAATACTAGTTATGATGCATAAATTCTTACCAAAAAAAAAGTTATGATGCATAAACACCATGTAAAATAAGGAGATATTCAAATTTATCAACTAAGATGTACGCCAAAAAATATATATATATCGAAGTAAATATTATAGTAGTACATTATAAACTATCAGAACGTTTTATATCAATACATTATAAACTACTAAAACGTAAATTTAATATTTTCATAAGCACGGGCCTCCTTAGTTGTCTTTATTTTTCACACGGATCAGGTGCATTGCAATAAAATTATATTATATTATGTAGTAATCTAATCATTCATATAAAGTTGAAAAAAGAAAATTTATGGATTATAGTTAAACCTCTAAAATCTTTGCTAGTGAAACTCCTGATAATTAAAATTCAATTCCTTTGACTTTTATTTTCTATGTTCATTTATATGAGTTGAGCAGCTATGATCATTAAGGTGTAAAACTCTTTCTATTAATCATATCCACATATTAAGGAATTTGAATGTAAAATTTTTAATTAAAATTTAAACTAATATAACACTGAAAGTCTGAAAGGTTAAATTGCAAGTCTGCAACCCTTTTTTCTAAACAGGATTCCTTTGCTTTGAAGTAAGTAAAGTGGTCAATTTGAGGCCAATAAGATGGCGTCCAGCTTTAACATAGCGTTTCAGTTTCAGCCATTTTTGCTTTTGCTGTTAGAAGTAGCAATACCCCAAACTAATTAAATCATTTGGAATTGTGTATTTCCTTAAGAAAGTGACGCAGTTGGCGTGCTTTCATAATCTGATTATGTTATTGTTGTATTTATGATTCTCCTCTAAAGATGTTCATCTCATTTGGAATCCATAACTGCAACTTGAATAGTTTATATTTATTTAATAATTTATGAAAAATTTAGTAAGAGAAATCACTTAAATAAGCAAGCATGTATATTTGTTCTA
>JBBMKE010000011.1:19249339-19269867 GCA_037834125.1 Lippia alba | reverse complement strand
CATAAGATTATCTTCCTCCAAATGTGTGTGGTTTCTCTTCGATGACATCTTGACTTTCTTAGTACTCCTTTCCACTTGATCATTCTCTTCCCGAGAGAGAAAAGACGAACTTTCTCTCACTACAGAAGCCATATTGGCATTCATTAATATAGAATAAGTAGTAACAACATTGGAACTATATGCCTCGTATGCATAATGTAAAAATTTATAATTAGTGTTTTTGAGTTGTGTCCCATTGATATTCCACCTAATGGCGCGGATAACTGTGCCGCCGCTAATGGGCTCGCAGAGATGGTAGCGGATGGTGTTGGCTATAAGCTCGGAGGCAATCTCTTCATATTTTTTCGAATTTGTTGGATTTCTTTGAGAGGGTTATACTAGATATCAAGTTGAACTTTAAGATGGTTCGACTCTCATCGCAGATAGTTCGAAACCAGCAACGATCATCTTTTTAAAGAAAAACAAAAGTTGAATTTTAAGATCAAGAATTACCCATTCAATAGCATGAACGTTTGCGAAACAATAGCCTAGCACCAAAACTAGAATATGCATACGAAGAGTACACACACCTCAACCATGAGACATAAGGCTGAAGCTGCTCCGGCGACTGTTGATACTCCACAATATTCCTCTTCGCCACCGCCGTATACATCACCCAAAAAACATCACTGAGCGGACTGCCGGTTGGTTTTACATGAGTGTAGAATCTAATACCCAACAAAAACCAAAAGAATGCTACGCCCATCGCCACAGCTGATGCCATCGAAAGCACCTCAAATTTGTCGCCATTCCAAGATACTACAGCGGCAACAATGGCGGCCATTTTCGAAGATACTATAATGGCAACAATGGCAGCCAACACCGAGACTAAGTTCCACCAGAACTTGCCACGGCTGACGGCTCTCTCTTCATTATCACCTTTCGCCAATATTTGATCACCAAGAAATGATTTCAGGCTTACCCTTTCTGCTGATTGTGATAGAGTTATTAGCACTAAAGCAGTGAAGAATATGCCATGGTGAACAACCCCAGCTTCTTCTCCTCTTACTGCAATAGTAGATAGCACCAATCCCTACAAAAAACGCTAGTAAATTTAGGGACCGACTAAGATTTTGGACAAAGATAATTACTGAATACTCCTGGATATTAATCAAGAACAACAATGGATTCTTGACTTGACTTCGGATACCTTTAAACAAAATATTGACTTCATCTGCTTCTTTTTTTTGAAAATCCACTTCTTACCTTCATTATACTTCTTTAACATAACAGAAAATGAAGTGTCAATATTGGTTTATCTAACGTCAATTACAATGATTAGAACCTTAATATATTGTTAAGTAACATGTGTTTATAATTTTATTGATCCTCGAGGCACGGTTAAAATATTAAAATATATACTTGCAGCTATGTAAAGGATGGTGGAGGGAATCAACATGGAGAAGTGTCCCGAATAAGCGTCAGCTATATAAGCAAAGAAAATCTGCAAAACTTCATAAACTCCATCTTTCAAATTCACAATTGTAATAGCGGTTGATAGATTTAGTTCTTCCCACTCGTCAGTGATATGAGTTACCAAGATATTGAAAACTGCGTACTCCACAAATCGATACGTGAATAACAGACCTTCATGTAAGTCAGACCAGATGAATCTTAATTTATTTTTATGTATCACAATAACTACAAGAAAACTGTGAAATTCCGACTGGAATTTCCGGCGGGACACACTAAAACATAAAAAAGGAAAGAAAAAATAAATTACAAATTATCTTCCCCTCGGAATTCTAAAGATTTTTTGTAGTACAAAAATTTACTGAGATTAAACTTGTATAAGGACATGTAAATGTTAATGTTATTACCTAAGACGAAGATGATTGACTTGGAGAAGACAACATAGTAACGGAAGTTGTTGAGGAACCAAGCAATGATGACCTTCATGGCTGCTGGAGAGCTCTTGCTGAATGCATTTGTTTTACAGATGTGCAGCAAGGAAGGAGATAAATATAAAGGTGCATTTTTCACTTTGCCCCAACTATTTCATGCATGTAACAGTTTGTCCCTTCAAATCATGGGCACGTATATTTTCGTCCTCTCCAAGTTCATATTGAAGTTTTAAAAAAAATAATTTTGAATTTAATAATAGGAAAATTTACATCTTTAGATATGGTAATCATAGTGCAGTCCATCTTTATTCAAAAATTATAATATAGTCCCTAAATGTTATGAACCGTTTGTGATCCTTCTATTCCGTTAAGGTTTTGTTAGGGTTGGGCTCTATTCGTCCATTAGTTTAATGGATAAAATAATAAATTCATCCCTACAATGTACATGTACTTTCCAACAAAACGATACCTAGGTATTATACATATAACATAAAGTACTTGGGGATAGAGCTCAACTTTAACGAAACCTTAACGGAAGAGGAGGATCACAAACGACTCATAATATTTAGGAATTAAATTGTAATTTTCAAATAAATATAGACTGTATAGTAATTACTCTATCTAGAAGGGTAGTTAGATGTAATTTTCTCTTAATAATAAATGTAAATAATTAAAAAGGTGAGGTCAACCTTTTGAACTTAAATGGAACTAAAAACTAAAATTATATGTTTTTTATTAAGGGATAATTATGAGCTGCCCCCTGAGGTTTGGCGATATTACAGATTACCCCCCGAGATTTGAGAAATTACGAACTCCCCCTTAACCTTTACACTATCTCTTACAAATTTCACCACTGTTAATCACACCGTTAAAATTCAAATTTATATTCCAGAAATACCCTCAGGGGGTATATTGTAACTTTATTTAGAATTTAATGATATAATTGTAATATTAGTTAATTTTGTATTTTTTGTATTTTAAAAGTTGTTATTTAATTTAATATTTTATCTATAAATATAAATTCAATTAGATATTTCATGCATATTTATTTGTATAAAATATGATAAGTTATAAATTCTCGTTTATTTTTATATCTTAGTTTTAAATATATATTTTACAAGCCCATTTAAAATTAATTTAAAATAATTTATTTACAATTATAACAAATTTTTCCTCAAAATAAAAATTCATATAAAAAAGCCACAAAAACATCAATTAGTGCATTATCAAAACTTTTCCTTACAATTAAAAATCATAACAAACACACCAATATCAATGAATCATTAGTAAATTGACATAAATATCCGTCGGAGTCATTTAAACAATTATTTAAACGTTGAACATGCATGGGATCAATATCTATAGAAAAATATTAGGCATACATAAACTCTAGATATGAAATTAGTCAATCATGAAAATATTAAAATTTCATTAAATAGTTCATTGAAAAAAAAATGCTAGGTAGACAAAAAAATTCAAGTACTTATATCAAATTCCCTAAGAATTTCAGTCCTTGCATTAACCCCCTTACCTTTGGCTCTTAATTACATATACCCCCTTGAGTTTCAACATATTAGGGGCAAAATAGTAAATTTTACACATTCCGTTAAGTTTAACGGAGAAGATAACGGCCCGGGGGGAGTTCGTGATTTCTCAAACCTCAAGGGATAATCTGTATTATCGTCAAACCTCAGGGGGCTGTTCGTAATTATCCCTTTTATTAATGGCAAAATATGAGATTTTAAACAAATTAGACTTAAATTATCTTAATCTGTGATTTTTTTTTTATGTCTAATTAACATCTCTTTACTGGATCAGCATACTCAGCCCAATATTTGATGACCGTCGGAGAAGCTAAAACTTGAATACTCGGCTGACTGCCTTGGTTCCTAGGCATTTCAATTCAAATAGAAGGCAACGGTCATATTGAAGCTCTATATGAATAGACTTTGGCTAATCCTTTTACATATTCATGCAATAAATCTTCTACTTCCTCCTACACCGCACTAGCTGTTGGAAGCACATGAAGATGGTGTATTTTTATAACGTTAAACTTATAATATAGTATGGATAGGAGTAATTGAGCTGATCCTTGAACTTGACCTTTGGTACAATTGTTATCGGCCGTTCCAGTTGTGATGCATTATACTCTCTTGAAAATCTTAATCATATATAAATAGTGGACTAACTCACTCAATTTGTGTTTTCACAATTTTAGTTTGCCAATCACTCTAAATCTCTTGAGCTTCATTTTCTTATCTTTGCTTTGGTAGCTGACTGATAAACCAGTTATGTCAATACTACCTCACCGCTCAATTTATAAGATAAACTAATGTGTGTTCGTGTGTTGTGAGTGTAATTGATTTTCGTATTGGAATAACATTCATTTGAAAGGCCTTAAGGCTTAAGCATAACAATAACATTACTCAAAATCGAGTATAGATGTGAAGAAATTAGCTTAATTGGGATTGATTTATCTCTACTTGTTGAGGAACGTGTTTAAAACCCTCAATGATCTGATTAAATGACAAATAATTCAATTTTTCATAATAATTATAAAAAAGAAAAAGAAAATGAGAACTTAGATTGTAACTTGGGACATTTATTTTACTTCAAGATTATGTGACAACTGAAGGATGTAAAAATGTATTAATTGGGTCTATAATATGGGACAACAAAATGTTAAATGCACATTGTCTGGGGTGCCAAGTAAAATATCATATTTTAAGGGCCGGGCATCAATAATTCTGGTGCTGATATTTTAAGGGCGTCATTCTCAATCATTCGGGATACCCCATGTAATCCCATTATGTGTTCTTTTTGAAAAGAGGTTTGGCTTATTAGCACTCCCTCTTAACCTTTCTCTACTCCTTTTTGGGAGGCTGCTGAGCAATAATTCATGGTTTCCTTCAACGAGTGGTTGGAAATTTAAGACTAGGGTCAACATTTTAATCAGTTTTAATATATGATTTACGAATATTTTTTAAAATATCATCTTTGCCAGACAAATACTCATCATGTGAAAATTTAAGAAAAAAAAAGTGAGCCGATGACGTATCTATACCATCATATATATCCATATCATGCATCATAGTTTAATATAACTTTTAATATACGAACACTTCTAAAAATATAATTTTATCATACCTTGTCAATTACTTCTTGCGAAGAAAATTCAAGAAAAATCTGCATTTATTTGAGTAAGATAAAACGAATACATATGAATCTATAAAGTGCAAAAACGACCGTAATTGGAATCCCTCCTAAGATTTTCATGGCACTGTTGTCTGCTTTTAACTACTTTTTGTAAGTCCGAAATGTTTCAAACTTTATTTTGTGATTAAAGTTGCCTTGGCTTTATCTGAGAGCTAGCTAAAGCAACTGCAATTCAATAGTCGTGTTCCACACTAGCCGGATGCTTTTGCTATTGCTATTGACCAGACACCACTCTCCAACTTCCGAGGCTATGTAAGAATGAAACAAAACCCAATGATGTGGGGCCAAAATGTTGAAGAAGGGATGACTGTAAGGACATTCTCGACATCCTTTATTACATCTTACATAAATTTCAACCCGAACCTGATCCGACCAAAACAGTGTCACCAATGTAATAAGTATATTTAGATTTGTCAATGTGAGGTTGTTTGATCGAGCTAGGTCTGAACTAGAATTTTCCATTCAGTATATTGTTTAATTACTTCATGCAATAACATAGTTACTGAGTGATGTAATATGCAATATTCAGTCTAGATTTGTAATATTTATGTTTCACGTCTTTATTAGTTAGAATAGCACTTTTACAGTTTTAGATTAGGATAAGATTTACTAGGATAAGTTTTTGTTCAGTTTTTCATTATCAGTTGGGTTACAATTGTATATATGTACGTGTACTCTGTAGTTTTTCATTAGATCAACAATTGAGTTTTCTGGTTTCCTTTTGCACACTGAGGATGACATTCTAGGTAAAATCTTTGAGGGAACAAGCAACCATAAAATCTAATAACCTTGTCCAAGACTCTCAAAAAACTAACTGCAAAAAGGGAAACTCATGGAGTTGTTTCAAGAATGAATCCTGTTAAGAACATCTTGACTAAGATCCATTTCGAGCCATGAGAAATCAGATCCCGACCACTCTTTCTGCATAGTATTTTCAACAAGAAACTAGGGAAACAAAAAAAAAAACTAACAATGTAATCCCACTCTCTCTCCATGAAGAAGCTTTTTCTTGGTTCACATCTGGTGCAGCAGCAGCTTTAGCTAAGCATCCCTTTCACGTAGCAAACTCTCTAGCTGCTGTTGCTGCTGCTGGGAAGAATGTTAGAAGCAGAAATTTGTTCAAGACTCTCTCCCACATTGTTGGAAATGAAGGGATATGTAGGACCCAAAAAAAAAGGAAATGAAGGGATATTGGTGAGATGATGTATATTAAAATATAAAAGGTAATTAGTCATTTCACGTCCAATAAATAGAGAAAAGTAGTATTTTAGTCGTGCTTTTAACACGTGTTCAACACAAGAAATTTTTAGAGTTCGTTATGCAAATATTTTGATAACACATGGCTTTTTGTGTTAATTTTTATAGCACAAAGTTTTTTCCTCCATTTTACCTAATACAGTAAGGTATAAATAACCCCTTTAAAATGTTCCAATCTGAATTACTTGTGTTCCTCAAACTTGGCCATTTCTACTGCTTTTTCTAACATTTTACCGTTCAAACTATACATACTTTTAAGTTGAGATAATTACAATGACGTATCCTGAAATTTGACTGAATTACACAAACTTTCTTTGTTGTTTGAGAAATTACACGCACTTCTCCTATCAATGAATTTACCTCGTATCTAGATCTATGAGCTTTTGATGATGTAACCCATAATTCCATTTTTCCCTTTGATAAGTACTAGCCAATATCTTCTGACTTGAAATTCATGGTTATAATGGCATGCTTCTGACCAAGCCTCATAATATACAAGGGGAAGTTCTTGTAATTTCTCAAACCTCTTACACGCTTTGTTTGTGTCATTAGGTGTGACATTGTAAATATCCCTTTAATATTCAATCCAGATCAGTCACTCACAGTAAATCAACTTATGATTCGGATGATGAAGAATGGTTAAAACATGTATATAAATTTGGATGAGGAAATGTTTCTATCATTCGACATGTTAACATGCTTCAACGTTTTAAAGATTTAGGTGCTAGCACTGTCGCCCACTCACGACCTCGAGCGTATGAAGGATTTTTACAGACACCGTCTTTATATATGATGCACAAACACTTTTAAAAATATCATTTTGTTGTGTCGTTTCGAACACTCGTATCCAACACCATATCTGACATTCTTCACGTGGAAATTCAAGAAAAAAATATGTGTCACCGTATCAGTATCGCGTCGTATTCTTATCACTATATCTGTATATCCATACGTCATAACTCCTTATATTATTTTTGAGATTCTAACATAGAATAGTGGACTCCAATTCTACACAGTATTTCTCATGAAGCATGTTTGAAAAATCAACCTCTACTTATTTACTACAGGTTAGTTTTATTATGGCAATAATTCTAGTGTCCCTGCTTCATGAGTTGAGATAGTTTTAGAATACAATCACAGTTTTAAGCGAAAATCAACGTTGGCTTGTTCCTTGAATGGATGGTTTTTGGGTGCGACGTATAATATTTGAAGAAATCAAGAGAATTGAGAAAGTCGTTTATACTTGCAAACAAAGATTACCAACTTATTTAGCTAAAAAACTGATGGAATTTCATTTGAAATTAAGTTTTAGTGACATTATATTGGGATAATTACGAACAGCCCCTGAAGCATGGCGAAAATATGGATTTTTCCTGAAACTTAAGAAATTACGGAAAAGCCTGAGGTTTATATAGTCACAAAAATCAAGTACTTATATTAAAACTCCCAAAAATTTCAGTACTTGTATTAACGTCCTTATTTTTGGACTTTTATTACACTAGTACTTCCCACCTACTCAAGTCCCTAACTGAAAACGAACAGAAGATTGTTTTCAAACCGAGAAAAGATGGTTTAGAACTTAGTGTTAAGGGTCTCGGTGATAAATTGACCCTTAAAAACTGGAAAAGTGGTCTAGTTTAACATTCAAAGGTTTGGACTCAAATATGCAAAGCTAAGCATGCCAAGGTGAATTGTCTTTATGGGGTGAGGTACAATGCAAACCATTTGTAAGTGTTCGTTGAGCACGAAGACATTATATTCCCTTGTTCAAACACGTGTTACTCATAAGTTCTCAACTATGAGAGTCGTATTTAGATTGAATCAAGGGGGTATTTGTAACTAATCCTAAACTAGAAAAAATGCACGTGTTGCACGTGTAAGATTATTTTTAAGATAAGTTATAAAGTTGAATACGATAAATTAATTATTTATACATTTCACCTCTATAAATTCATATTGGATATTGAAATTATCCCATGATAAAAATTAATTTATAAAGATATTATGAAATATACAATATAATTTAAAATTTTCTCATATGTTTGACAAATAATGATTATTCTAGATTTTGAGTAATTTTTATATTATTTTAAAGGTTTCTAAAATATTTTATAATTATTTCTCAATATGAAAATCAATTTATTTATATAATTCTTTCAAATAATTAAATGATTTATCAAATTAAGAATATTGAATGATGATTAATGTGAATTTATGAAATAATTTAAAATTATGGCTACATGATCAACCATTTCTAAGAAGTATATTTATTACATGGCATAAGTTTGGGAGGATATGTTAGGAGTCATTCTATAATGAATTATTAATTATTAAAAATCAATAATTAACTCAATTAAAGTACTAATACTACCAATTCACGCAGATGATTTTAACAAATAAATAAATTGATACTATTGGACATTGAATGAGAAGAAGAAGAGCAAAGAAAAATGAAATAGTTTGAAAAATAATACTTAATAAAATAAACTTTATTTAATTATATATCAAATTAGTCTAAATAGTATCATTTCAAACCTCTTCAATTTGTGTTAAGTAAATCAAATTTAATTACATCAAATTAATCTAGCGGCATATTAACGCATATTATATGCTTAATTTAAATTAAAGATAAAATAATTAAATTTAATTATTGATTTGTTCACTAAATAATTATTGTTCAACCTTTTTCAACTCTGTGTCAATTACATCAAATTAATTCGATTGGTACTCACGCGTATTATATACTTAATTTAAATTAAAGATAAAATATTCAATTGAATTATTAATTTTTAACTATATAAATATCATAGTTAACTTGGTATTAACATGTATTAAATATTCAATTCAAATTAAAGTTTATTGTACATTAAATGAGGATATAAATAGTAAGGAGAATTGCAAAAGTTGACACTTTAATAAAGATGAATTAATTCAATAAAATCAAATAAAAATATTAAATTGAATTATTAAATTGTAGGGTACATAAATATTGTGAAATATTATGGCCAATTACGTCATTTCACAATAGCCCCATCAAGATCGAGACTTTTATATAAGTATAGATATATACCCTATTGAGTTTCAACTTATGATCGAGAGGTAAAATGCTAAATCGTACATTCTGTCAAATTTAGTAAAAAAAATAAGGGCTCAAGGAAAAATTCTTAATTTCTCAAATCTTGATAAGTAATCCTAATTTCGCCATACCTCAATTTCTGATGTCCATATAAAGGATGCCGCGAGCATAAATATCCTCATTAATTTCTATTCGAACGGATTGAATATCGTTTATAAGGAATCAGAGGAACATGCGATGACTTTTTCCAAGAAATCCCGAACGAATTAAAAATACACACTATTCCTTCCTTCGGTCATATTAACGATTAACCCCTCCCTATATTGTTGTGCACCACAAATACGAACTAATAAAGAGACCCGCGATCCCCGTATTTAATGGGACCTCTATGCATAGCACCAAAAATACCTTTCTTTAGCTGCGTATATTCTGGGTTCGACCCTTGTCAAACCTTCTTAGTTTATGAATAGTGAAAGTTACGCTGTTCCTTTTCTTGAACGGTTATAGTTTCTTTGAATACTAATTTTCCCACCTCGCATGTTTGTAAAGGTCAAATGCTTGAAGCTAGTACAAAGTACTGTTAGGTTACAGAGATTATTATAATTGCAGGGAAAGACATGTTGCACATAGCTAAGCAATGTCTAACAACAATATGTAAGATATTTTCGCCAAGATCAACACCATGAATTTAGAACACCAATATAATTGAGAGTGTAGATATACCTGATTTTCGACTATTGAATTGAACCTGATATTTACCGATCTTGTTAGGCAGAATCACGTGTAATTCATCGACTCCTTGGCTAGATCTTCATCTCCTTCTCTCACCAACAGTTGACAGCTTAATGGAAAGCAGATATCAATAACGTGGTGGGGAGAGGGGACCTAGCCATCAATAAATATAACCCTAGAAGCCCCCCACCACGGGCTTTCTAGAATGGGTCTACACCAGCTGTCAGACCACGTCTGTTAACATCAAGGCTTTAACAATAATGAGTCAACCAAATAGGCCTGATAAGTTTTGTCCCATTAATCGTATTAATTTAGTCCCTTTTATTTTTAATACAATCATCAATTTAATAGAAGTTCAATAAGAAATATTCTTACACAATAACGCTTATATATGTTCATGAGTTGAGTTTAACCGCCTGCTGGGTCGCCTTGACAACATACGAGGAAATGGTCCGACCAATGGAGAGCTGTCCGAGGTGCCATTCGTGACGCCTGCTGGAATGTGGTCCGTTGATTGAATATCAAAATCCGTTCCCTCTGCTCCTTCATCGTTGGAATCAGAAGACGGCATTGCCATTTGGTTCTGATCAGTAACTGTCGTAATCTCCGACAAAGGCAGGTTATCAGTCTGCAATGGCTGTTCTGAGACCGATACTTCTTCTTGGATCTCTTCGATATCTTCACCGTAATGCTCCACCAGAACTCTACCATATCCATACCAAAAAGCAGCCAAGCAATAAACTACCACATTCCCCGAACTCAAACGTACCAAAATCATGTAGTACTTATCCAAACGACTGTCATTTATATCATTTTTAAACCAATTGCCCCAATGGAGGACGCAAACTACACTCAAGAACTTCCCCACTCCCATCACGCTCTCTCCAAAAGAAGGCCCATATTTTGAAATCGACCTTGAAACCTGCGAATCTAAGAAACTCTCGAGCCCGTCTTGAGAAAATCCCTCCATGGCTCCCAGCAAAAGATACTGAGGAACCATCCTGAAAACGTCGGCTAATCCCCTCTCATCCTTCTCCAAACTCAACCAATGAACCGCGTTTATCCACGCGGCAATACAGCAGAGAACGCAGCATATCATGCCTATACCAATCCTGACAAGAATCAACCTTTGTACAGTGATGTTCTTTTTCTTGACGATCTTTTCAATAACGTAGTCGGATATTCCTGAGACGACAAATTGTGTGAATTTCTCCAGAACTATGAAGAAGAGGACTGGGAAATGGTTGTCAATATTAGTAGCTTCTTCGAGGAAGACAGTGCTCCCGGTGGCGGCAACTAGACTGAATGTGAGGAAAGTTCCCCATAATGGAAGCATCTTTAGCAAGAACATCAGACCCATCACTTGTTCATCTGTGCAAATAGTGCAAAGATTGTTGTTACTTCCTGGGTTTTCCGGATCTTGTACCACCATTGCAGCTCTATCTGACCCTCTATTATTCATAATGGAATAATAAGTAGTAATTAACATTGGAACTATATGTCTGATCATATTCATAATGTAAGAACTTATAATTGGTGTTTTTGAGTTGTGTCCCATCCTGCATGGGGTATTGGGTTCCATGTATATATGCATCAAACCACCTAGATTTATCAAGTTTGTTATATAAGAAATTTTAGTCAAGACCCGACTTAGTTAAATTTAATCAATAATATATATAATTTAATCTCAGATGTATATTCCGCCCTAATCATTAACTCAAAGACCACTTGAATCAAACAGTCGCAAGTTTATAAACTAATAATATTATGAATAAGTATATTATCCTTGTTATTTAATTAATCACTTTTTTAAATTTCACATTAGTTACACGACAATGGCAGAACACTTTTCTTAATTAATTTACAAAACTTAAAACGGATAATTACAATCAAACTCTGGGGTATAACAAAAATACATATTCCCCATAAAGTTTAAAAAACTACAAATTTCCCCTTAGCCTTTCAATTCCTTCCTTAAATTTAAAGGAATATGCAATTTTACTATTTTACTCATTTCTTGTTTCCAGGACTTCACTATGAAAAATTAATCTTAAGATCAAACTTTATACCAATCACATGCAAAATAGTCTCCTCTTGTTATATTAATGGCTCGAATGAAATTCCAACTAGAATTACCCTTCAAATAACAGAAACTATTTCAAAGAAGAAGCCTACCTATACTCCACACTTCTCCTCGTCACTGCCGTATACACCATGCAAGCAACATGCTTGAGCGGATTGCCGGTTGGTTTAACACAATTGTAAAACTTAAAACCCCACAAGAACTGGAAGAATGCTACAGCCAACGCCACCGCGGACACCATCGAGAGCAACTTGAATCCTAGCGAAGATACTAATACCATGGCAACAAAAGCTGCAAGCGATGAGACTAACCTCCACCAGAAGTTGGCGCGGCTGATGACTCTTTCTTTTTCATATTCTTGTGTTCTTGTCTCATCTATGGCCGGTATTTGATCACCAAGAAATGATTTTAGGGTTACCCTTTTGGCTGATTGTGCGAGAGTTATGAGCACTAATGCAGTGTAGAATATGCCAAGGTGAAGACCTCCTTCAAGACTTGCTGCAACAGTAGATAGCACCAATCACTACAAAAGAAGACGACGGACCAAGGTTTTGGATAAAGGACGAGATTCAAAAGAAAGGGATAATTATGAACGCACCTCTAAGGTTTGGCAAAAAAACATATTTTCCCTTGAGATTTACACTCTCTCCCACAAATAACTCCAACCGTTAATAATGATGTGTCATGGAAGGTTTAAAATTTGGCTCCAATTCGAATTTGAATATCAACCGTTGGATGGCTTTCTTTCAGAACCGTAAGATTCATTTTAAGGCAGCTGAGCTAAACGGTGTCGTCCAACTTAATGCCGCTTCAATCTCAGCCGTTGAAAACAGCGCTAAAGATCTGACGGAGGAGATTAAAATTGGTGCTTGCATGGCGAGGGGGGACCAGTACACTTGCATGAGGGTGAAGGATTGAGCACGTGAAATGAGTGACTCAGCTAGGGTTGGTAGAGAAAGGGATTTAAGGATGAATTGAGCTCTCTTGGAGGACAAGCAAGAAGTCTGCCGTCTCTCTCTGTTTCTTCTTCATTTCCCGTACCTCTATTCTCTCTGCATTCTATCTTCTTTCTGTTATTTTCATTTCAGTTACTTTCCAGCTTGGGTTGCCAGTTGATGACTGTAATTGTATTCCAGAACTTTATTAATACAATTCAGTTTTCCTTGGGTTGTTGTGTTAATTCTAATATATAAAATATCCCTATACTTTACATTTGGTATCCAGAGCATAGGCTTTCCGTACGGCCTGAAGCATGGCAGATGGAACTCGTGCCAAAGAGATTAATGAGATGTTAAAGAAGCATGAGCAAGCTCTAAATGAGGAGAGGGCTTCGCGTATGGCTTCTGAAAGGAAGAATGAAAAAAGATTCGAGAAGATGATCCTGCAATTAGGTGCGATTGCAGAGCAAATGCAAATCTACAACAAAAGCAAATCAGTATTGGGTGATGGACCATCTGCTTCTGATGAATTAGAGCTGGGATCTACAGCAAACAAGGGCAGCAATGGTGAGAAGCTTTCTATGGGTACTTAGGTAACGAATCACTCTAGCAAACACTTTAAATTTCCAATATTTGATGGAGATCAATCCTAGATCGTGGATAAGAAAAGCACAGAGGTACTTTCAGTTAGTTTACACTCCTGAAAATAAAAAGGTGCAGATAGCTTCCATGCATCTGATGGGTAATGCTGAAGTTTTGTTTCAAAGTATCATAGAAGCTAAGGGTTATATTAGCTGGGAGAAGTTTACTGCTGAAGTATTAAAAAGGTTTGAGGTGGGGGATATTAAGGTAGTTGTGGGAGAATTTAATGGCTTAAGGCAGACTGGTACTGTAGCTGAGTTTGCAAACAGGTTTGAAGAGTTGAGATCCCAAATGCTGCTGTTTCAAAGTAACTTATCTGAGGATTTTTTCACAGCTGCATTTTGTTGTGCCTTAAAACCATCAATTCGAGGTGCTGTGTTCTCTGCCAAACCTCAAGACTTGGGAGAAGCAATATGGCATGCTAGAAACCAAGAAATGACTGTGGATGCTATGAAGGAAGACTTCTTGGGAAAAAGCAGCCATAATATAGCAAATCAGTGGTTCCTAACTCAAACACTAAATTTGTTACTCAAGGGAAACACTAGGAGAAGGGTAAGCCATTAAGGAGATTACTTCCTTCTGCTGAAATGAGGTCTAGAAGGGAGAAAAATCTTTGCTATAATTGTGATGAGGTGTATGCTCCTGGACACAAGTGTACACAGAAACAGGTGTTTGTTATAATTCCAGATGATGCAGATTGGGGAAGTGATAATGAGTTACATGATGCAGATGACAGTTTAGAGGAATTGTTAGCAGAGAAATTTGATATGTCAACTTCAATTCACTCTATTTCAGCTGATAGCAATCCAAGGCTATTCAGAGTCAATGGGAAGGTGGAAAACAATGCAGTGCTCATGATGATTGACTGTGGTGCCACTGACTGCTTTGTGGATGAAAGCTTGGCCAAGCAATTATCATGCAAGAAGGAAATTACTACCCCATTAATTGTCAAGATTCCTGGAGGAGGGAAATTGATCAGTAGGGTAATTTACCCTAATTTCTCTTGGGAAATGCAGGGCCACAATTTCAATTTTCCTGTCAGGGTGTTGAACTTGGGATGGCATGCTCTGTTGTTAGGGGGAGACTGGTTGGATAGTACTGGAGCTGAGCTTAAATATCTGGATAAAAGCATTACAGTTTCTAAAGGAAGTGAGAGGGTGAATATCAAGGCTGCAAAACATGATGAAGTTCAGATGGTCACTGTTAACAGTATTGAGAAGATGATGAGATGTAAAGATGGTGAAAATGCATCTCAAATCTTTGTTATCTCAGTGTTACCACAGAATGAAACAACGGTTAAGGGGGAAAACAATCAGTGTTTACAAGCATTACTGGACCAATTTGGAGACATATTTGATGAACCTAAATCCTTGCCACCAAGAAGGGATATAGACCATCAAATAGAACTGAAGCATGATGCTGTACCCAAGAGACAGTTTCCTTACAGATATTCACATGTTCAAAAAGAGGAAATTGAGAAACAGATTCAAAATATGTTGAAGGAATGGATCATAAGAAACAACAAGAGCTTTTTTGCTTCTCCTGTTCTCTTGGTGAAGAAAAAAGATGGCACTTGGAGAATGTGTGTGGATTATAGGTATCTTAACACACTAACCATCAAGCATAATTTTCCTATTCCAATGATTGATGAGCTTCTTGATGAATTGCATGGAGCTAGTTTCTTTTCCAAAATTGATCTCAGATCTGGATACTTTCAAATCAGAATGAAGGAGGAAGATGTGCCTAAAACTAGCTTTGTGACACACAGTGGGCATTATGAGTTTTTAGTTATGCCATTTGGACTGTGTAATGCACCTTCTACCTTCCAATCTCTTATGAACTAGATCTTATTTCCCTATCTTAGAAAATTCATCTTGGTTTTCTTTGATGACATATTAATTTATAGCAAGGAATGGGAAGATCATTTATCTCACTTGCATACAGTTCTCAGTATTCTGAGGGAAAACACACTGTTTGCTAAGATGAGCAAATGTACTTTTGGAACCAGAAGTGTTGAATACTTGGAGCACATTATCACAGAAGATGGAGTATCTACTGATCCAAGTAAGGTTGAAGCCATGGTGAATTGACCAGCACCTAGAAACATCAAGGAATTGAGGGAATTTTTGGGTTTAATTGGTTACTATAGGAAATTCATTCAAAGATATGGTGTGATTAGTAAACCTTTAACTGATCTCTTGAAGAAAGATAGCTTCCAATGGAGTAAAATGGCCCAAGAAGCTTTTGAGAATCTTAAACTGGCTGTAACATCCACACCAGTATTAAGATTGCCTGATTTCAAGGAGAAATTTGTGCTTGAGACAGATGCTTGTGGAGTGGGAATTGGGGCAGTGCTCATGCAACAGGGAAGGCCAATTTCTTATCTCAGCAAGGCCTTAGGGCCTAAAAACCTTGGCCTATCAGTGTATGAAAAAGAATTCTTGGCTATTCTTATGGCTGTAAAAAAATGGAGGCATTATTTACAAGGGAATCATTTCACCATAAAGTCTGATCAACAGAGTCTTAAACATATGTTGGATCAGAGAATTGGAACAATGCTGCAGCAGAAATGGATTTCCAAGCTACTGGGGTTTGATTATGATGTACAGTACAAGAAAGTGGTTGAGAATAAGGTTGTTGATGCCTTATCAAGAGTCAATCATGAAGAGAAGGAGTGTAATCTGGTGACAATGGCCATTCCAGCATAGATATCTGAAATAGGAAAATCATATGTGAATGATGCATTGCTGTCACAAGTTATACAGGCCAAATCTGTTGATAAGTCAATTTTTCCCAATTATGAGTGGAGTGGTGAACTGCTCAGGAATGATGGAAAAGTATGCATTAGTTCAGATCAAACCTTGAGGAATAAAATCATTCAAAACTTACATGATTCTTCCCTAGGTGGTCATTCATGAATCAATGGGACATATCAGAGGGTTAGATCCATGTTTTACTGGCCTAAATTGAAAGATGATGTGGAAAAATGGGTGAAAGAATGTGATATTTGTCAGAGAATAAAGCATGAAACAGTTAAATATCCAGGGTTGTTACATCCTCTACAGATTCCCAAGCAAGCTTGGACACACATTACCATGGATTTCATTGAGGGATTGCCCAAATCTGAAGGAAATGAAGTAATAATGGTGGTGGTTGATAGGTTTAGCAAATATGCTCATTTCTTGGCTATAGCACATCCTTTCAATGCTGAAAAGGTAGCCAATTTATTCATGAATCACATTGTTAAACTGCATGGTGTTCCAGAATCAATAGTAACTGATAGGGACAAGGTGTTCACTAGTGTATTCTGGAAAGAATTGTTCAAATTGATGGGAACCACTCTATCAATGTCATCAGCTTACCACCCTCAAAGCGATGGGCAAACTGAGAGGGTTAATCAATGTTTGGAAAACTATCTCAGATGTATGTGCCATGCTAAGCCAAAAAGTTGGTGCAAATGGTTGTCACTTGCTGAATTTTGGTAATTATCATTCTAGTCTGAAATTGACTCCCTTTGAAGTGCTATATGGTTATAGCCCTGGGAAGGTGGTGTTGGGAGCTTATAAGGAGGCAACTAATTCTGATGTCATGGATTATCTCAAAGAGAGGGAGAAGTTTAACATGGTGGTGAAAGAAAACTTAGGAGCTGCACAACATAGGTACAAGCACTTTGCTGATAAGAAGAGATCAGAGAGAGCTTTTGAAATTGGTGATTGGGTGTATTTAAGGTTACAACCTTACAGACAAGTCTCTGTGGCTCTAAGGAGAAACTTGAAACTGGCTCCTAAATATTTTGGACCATAAAGGGTGATCTCTAAAATTGGTACAGTGGCTTACAAATTAGAGTTACCAAACACCAGTCACATTCATCCCATTTTTCATGTTTCGTTACTGAAAAAGAAGATTGGTAAGAAGCACACACCCAGCACTGAGTTACCAGAGGTTCATGAAGATGGGGTTTATAAGGTGTATCCTATTGCGGTGTTGGATAAGAGGTTGGTGCCAAGAAATAACAAATCGGTATCACAAATTCTGGTGCAGTGGAATCATGCTACTAAGGAGGAAGCTACTTGGGAAGATTACAACTACATCATAGGCAAATTTCCTGAGTTTGATCCTTGGGGTCAAGGATCATTTGATGGGGAGTGCAATGTCATGGAAGGTTTAAAATTTGGCTCCAATTCGGATTTGAATATCAGCCGTTGGATGGCTTTCTTTCAGAACCGTAAGATTCATTTTAAGGCAGCTGATCTAAACGGTGTCGTCCCACTTAATGCCGCTTCAATCTCAGCCGTTGAAAACAGCGCTAAAGATCTGACGGAGGAGATTAAAACTGGTGCTTGCATGGCGGGGGGACCAGTACATTTGCATGAGGGTGAAGGATTGAGCACGTGAAATGAGTGACTCAGCTAGGGTTGGTAGAGAAAGGGATTTAAGGATGAATTGAGCTCTCTTGGAGGACAAGCAAGAAGTCAGCCGTCTCTCTCTGTTTCTTCTTCATTTCCCGTACCTCTGTTCTCTCTGCATTCTATCTTCTTTCTGTTATTTCCATTTCAGTTACTTTCCAGTTTGGGTTGCCAGTTGATGACTGTAATTGTATTCCAGAACTTCATTAATACAATTCAGTTTTCCTTGGGTTGCTGTGTTAATTATAATATATAAAATATCTCTATACTTTACAAAAACTAAGCAATACTATCTACTATTGATTTCCTCCGGAAACCTATAACATCATTTCGATTGATACCTGTAACTTCACTATATCATTAGTTATATACGAACACACCAGGCAAGTTATAAACTTAAAAAACTTACACGGCAACTCTATCAGGATTGAAGGCACCAGTAGACGAATTGTACTCGAAACGACAGAAATAGTCATCATTCCCAACGGCGTCCAGCTTAGCGTAGCTCTTGAAAGTGTGAACAGTACACTTCCCCTCTATCGTATCAGCATTCTGAATATCAAAATGATCGGACAAAAACACCTCCTTCGAGCCGTGGAACTGCCGCCGGCCGCCGATCGACTCCTCCGGCCGGTAATACCACCTCACGTGGACCCTCACGTGAGCGCCGCGGCCGTCCGCCTCGATTTTCTCCACGCGCGCCACGTACGACGGCTTCGACGACTCCGACGGCCTCATCAGAACGCAGTCACCGGCTACACCACCAGAAAAAACATAATTAACCTAACTCGTATCAATTAAAACATAGATAAATCCACAGACCTAGCTCCACGACAGCAATTCGCACAAAATATGTAACCTATACGAGTAAATTAACAACACAGGAGCTCGAAATTCGACTGAAAAAAGATGACTCACGCCGGATGATTTTGTTGATGTGCCTTACGGTGTAGGAATCGAGACTGCGGCGGCCAGGTTTGGTTTTAGCCATGTATGGTGCGGCGGAGCTGAGACTGAGACGGTGCAGTGAGGAGCATACATGTAGAGAGAGAAAGCTCGAGGAGCGGATTTTAAAAGTGATTTGTTTTCTAGAAATGTAGATTGGAGCTGAATTCCACTGTCTCGCGCAGGATTACGCGAAAGTTGGGTAAGATTTAATCGACGGTCAGGATTGGTCCGCGATCACAGCTTAGATATTTTCATGAGGGTAAATCTGAAATTTGAAGGAACTTGAGGCATTACTGTGGAAGTTTTTCTGTGGTTGACTGATGAGTAGAAAAAGTTATTCTCTCTCCCCCCTTTTTAAATCTTTATTTTTGCATATAAATTTCAAAAAAATGGTAGTTTCATTTTCATCTCTCTGGTTTTAAATTTTTGAGAAAAAACAACTTACCTTACTTTTTTTTTCTGATTTTATTTTAAATTTAAAAGGTTTTACATTATCGTATGAACTTTGTATAAAATTTTAAATTATGATTTCAATCATTTAAGTATTAATATATTTTTTATTGAAAATAAAAGATGAACTAAAACATAAATACTTGAGATAGCATTTAAAAATATTTAAAAGTATAAATAATAATTTAAAATATTTAGAAATTCTCATAAAATTTTGAAAATATATCTTAATACAGGAGTAATTTGTTTTTTTTTTACTGTTCAATTTTATTTTCTTACAAAAATTCCGAGTCTACGCTAATAAATAATAATAAATGTCAAGTCATGAATCACGACAGCGTTTGTGGTTGGTTTTTATTTATTTCTTTATATTTCACGTGATTTTAAATGGTTAGATGGACTGATGGAGATAGTAAACAATTAATTAACTTTTATGCAACTTCCTAACTTGAATTAGTTAGTGGTGTGTTTTGTAGTTGGTCTTTGATTAGTTTCAATACTGTTTCTGTGTTTCATGTTACTAATATTTCAATGTCAATTGGCTAGTTCTTTTCCCCACAGTGAATCATTTTTAAATTTTAAGTGAGCGAAATCAAAGAATAGCACAATGGAAACACAATTCACGCATGACGCAACTGAAGTTTTTGAGCTAAACAGCAACGGACAAATAATTTTTCTTTAAAAAAAATTGATCAATATTATGCCAGTTTATTCATAATCTTAAATGAAATAATTATTCCGTTTAGATATTTGACAGAGATTAAATATGAAATGTAAGATGACAGTGGGAAATTACAGTTGTAAGTTGGAAGTGTTTGAATACGAGGTCCTTATATATGGGAAATTGAGGACCAAAAAAAATATATAATTGAAAGTTTGAAACTGAAGCACATAGCT
>JBBMKE010000011.1:19228437-19238481 GCA_037834125.1 Lippia alba | reverse complement strand
TTGGTTGGGACAGATGGTGTATTTGTAAAGATTTATGTTATGTTTGTTCCAACGTAGAAACAAGGATTTCACGATGATATTGTCTTAGCGAATAACGGAACTGTCCCATCCCAGAACATTCAGCACTAATGGAGAATAATATGCAAAGTGCATGCATTAGTTGATGTTAAAGAATAGGGGACATCATTTTCATACTATGGACTTCTCTTGTATTCTCTGAATATAAATCAATTATGCAACGCTGGATAAATCTCTAATTATTCATTATATTTTTACATAACTCTCTATCTCTAATTATTCATAATATTTTTACATCTCTCTCTAATTGGTTGCACGTATAAATTTCATATAATGTAATACAAAAATATTATAATACAATATTTATACCTATTATATAGTATAAATTCATGAATTTTATAGTTCTGAAAATTTTAATTTCTCAATTAGAGGCACGTACAAATTTCACATAGCGTAGTACTAAAACGTTCTAATGTGTACTCAATATAAATTCATGATTAAGTTAAATAAAAATATTCCAAATGATAGGGGAATTACGAGCTACTGCCCCATTATATAGCTCCAGACTCCAGTCCAGCATAACATAGACAATATCTATAACAAAATCATATTATATTTTAAATTGAAAATTAATGTAAGTACATTAGTATGTTCACAATTTTCAGTTAACTGTATAGATTCACTGTAGTCTGATAAAAGAAAAGTCACATTGTGTGTCCAAACTCCAAAAACCGAGGCAAACAAGAATATATACATGCATATGGTGAATACTGCCCAATTTCTCAACAGAAGTTAAAATCTAGCGTTCAGAACTCAAAAACCAATATGAACAGCAATACTTGATCAACATCAAGCTATGGCTACCATAGGCTTAACTAGACCACAGAAAAGTGAAAACTCATGTGTCCTGGACTCCTGGTAAAAGAGATCCACTGTACATAGCAACTGTAGTAAAAATTAACTGAGAAGTTCCCCTAAAAAATAAACATTACATCCATAATCTAAGAACAGAGCTTACAAAATTCAGGAATATTAACAATTGCTCCAGCAACCACTCTACATTTCCCAGGCTCTATTACTACCTTCACAAGATCATTCACAAGGCCGAATCAAATTACTGCACAAAACTCGAAATCATCTGTTTCAAATTTTTGCCAAAATTTTTACCTGAAAATAACCGCACAGAAAGGGGGGGAAAATATGGTCAACATTGTATTTAAAATGAATGCAAACAGGAGATGAATAAACACAGTTCAATTACCTTCTAAAGAGAGCAACAACATCCTCATTCAACCTCGGCGTTTCCAGGAACATATCTCCACATTGGTTGACGTCAACAGTCTCCATATCGAGATTCTGATGAGCACTAAATTCATCCCATTCAAACCACATCTTAGCAATGGACTCCTTCTTGAAGCAGGTGGTATGATCCTCCTCTTCGGGAGAGCCAGAAGCGATCAATCTATATGTATATACCTTCCTCACTTGACCGGGTCGAAACGCCCGCCCTATTGCTTGACGTGTCACAGAAGGGTTCAAATGAATATCCAATATAATAATGCGTGAAGCTCCAACTAATGATATCCCCTCACCACATGCTTTAATAGAACCAAAGAAAACACGGGATTCAGATGAACAATTAAATTTCTCCATTGAAGATTCACGTGTCTCGGCATCAGAATCACCGGTTATCATGAACATTTCCTTTCCAGTGCTGTAACCCTTCACTTTGGCGGTAATTCTCTCAAGAAATTTCAAGGGCAGAAGATATTGGCTGAAAACCAGAAGCTTCTCACCATTTGATTCACAAAGCTGGAGAAGATTTAGATAAAAATTGAGCTTTGCACCTTCTCTCACATTTAATTTTTCCGAAATTTCATTGATTTTATCCTCATCAACTCGGTCTTTCAGACCCGAGTTCTTCGCGAGAGCCTTCAATTTTGGGTGAAGATAAATAGCACTGCCTTGGGCACTGATTGTGAACTTTTTGCCCAATTTCCTCAGATCTTTGACTTCATTCTTTTGCCAGGGACTGAGTTGGAGAAAGACAGAAAAGTCAACAAGCCCAGGAAGCTCATCCAGATTGTCACCCTTATAATAGTGCAGCACCTTTTTGGTCATTTCGCGCAGATCTTGAATGACAGTCGCCTTCCTTGTATGATTCTCATCTTTGATCAAAGTATGCTCAATCAGCTCAAAGAAGTCATCATCTCTCCCATTTTTCATCAATTTTTTTTTAATTTCAGCTCTGCTCAAGATACGCCTCCTTATGGATTTAGGAGTCTCCATTTTGAGAAACTTTGGGCGCACGAGATTTAAGATATTGAAGACTTCTTTCACATGGTTCTGATAGAGAGTTCCAGAAAGAACCACTTTTCTTGTAGTTTCAACCCTCTCAAGTGAGGACAAAACATCAGTGTCTTGGTTTCTAGGAGTGTGTCCTTCATCCAAAATTAAAATTGTAGGAACCTTCAGGAGATAGTGTTGGCATGCAGTAGCAGCTTGCCCATCATCGTTGTCACAGACTATTGAGGAGAACTGTTTGTAGCCTAGAAAAAGTATGCTCCGCTCCTTGACCCACGCCTTCAGCACTTCAAGCTGCTGCACGCGGCTATCTGCCTTCACCGAGTAAAAATCATATAAAGGTAAGTCTTCTACTTGCCAACGAAGGAATTCTTTCTTCCATATGCTTAAAATACCCCTCGGCAGCACAACCAAAGGTCTTGCAGCTGGATATTTAGCCATGAAGCTCTGCAAGAAACTTATGATCATGAAGGTTTTTCCAGAACCAGGAGCGTGAGCCATAATGCAACCTCCAGGGTTATCTGTTACCAGGTTGCTCAGGAGAAAATTGAATCCCTCGATTTGATGGGGTTTCATCTCTTTCCTGTGGCGTGGATGTGGGTTGATCTCAGCAGAAGAGAAATCGTTGTCGGATAATTTGAACCCATCAAGCAAATTTTCAGTTTGCTCTATTTCTCTAGTAGTCCGCCCTTCGTATCTGTAGGTTCTTGTATTTCTTGTGTTCTGAATTTAAGAATAAGAGGCAAAAGGCGTTGTCAATGCCACATATTCCTTGCCAGAAGAAATCATTAATGTCAGCAGAACATCATTATATCATATGACTGTTGGAAGAGAAAATGTTGGAATTCATGTATTGAATAACCCCTATCTTCTTTATATAGAACATAGGAATGAAGAGAATATAAGAGTGCTACTTAACAACAAATAAGGAAAATAATCACAATGCGTACCTGGCATCCTAAACATATCGCACACGAAATATAACTTTTGCAAAATATTTTAACAATGATACTCGCGCAAGTATTAGAAAGAAAAATGAAACTCTATGCTTTGCAGAAGCATTGAAATTTCATAGATTAAAGACAAAGTAGAACAACTTAAGAAACTTCTAAATGCAGGTTGCAATGTTAAAGTTGCTCAGCATATTTTCAGCTATTTTCATGCATAAGTACAATGGGGATTAAGCATATATGATATATTATGTAACTTCAGAAACAATGACGAAAGGTACACACAAATAAACAAGATTTTGCAGGACCACTCAAAATTATAATAGACAGAACTGAAACCCGTACCTTGGAAAAATTATACTCGATAATTGTTTCAATTCTCCTTTTAATGACCCCACAGATCCGACATACATCACCAATATCATCCTTTAAAATGAATGAGTGTTCACATTCTTCATCCTCAATATTATCATGTTCAGCAAGTAGAGCATCTTCAGAGGCATCCTGTGACATTTCATAGCAAGACTTGTTAATGAAGTCTGGATGTGTTCAAGGATAGATAATTCAACAAACATATTTATTCAACAGCAAAATTTGCCTTACGTAATCATATTATAAATATTAAAAGATTGGATTTCAATAACTAGGAAGGCCACATCTCACTGGAAAAGACAATATTAAAACTCATTCAGCATTGCTTTCGCCTAGAATTATTGACATATTCACTTACTATCTTCATGCATTAACAACAGATGGACCAGTTTATGTGACCTATTAAAAGCAAGGGTTTTTCTCCAGAGACAAGGATTACCAAATCAGGTCTAGTAAGCTTGAGAATTTTAGTGCAGCTAGAGACTAGATGCATCAAATATGATCCGTACGATAAGTGTTCCATCTAGGCCAGGACAGATACTAAGCCTAATACCTCAAATTATTTTACTGGAGAGATCTAGTCATTGCCTTGAGAGAAATGCACTGATTTCTTAATTTCAAAATGAAAGCATCCAAGAGAACAAGGAGAAAATTGGGGCAGGGGTGAGGGTGAGGGTAACAACACAATTTCAAATTATTTTCAAATTTTATCTTTGTTGTTTGATTAACATATTTATGACATGCCAAAATTATTCCAATAACATGTTATTCCTGGTTCGTTGCCCTATACCACCAGAATGCTGCATAACATTTGCACTCAGTCTCAACCAGTTAAAATTCAAAATATGCCCACGGAGACAGCCAAGAAATAACATATATCACATCCTTCAGCTACAATGGCCAAATCGTGCCGTCTCAGAACGAACATGCTTAGTTCTTACTTCTTAGTTTGACAAACTTACTCCAGTTACCTAAACGATTATGAAGTTCTAAAGATTTATCATCATTAGCAAAGTATTACACTGGCAAGATCATCTAAACTCACATAAAGTATAGTAAAGAAGGTAACCTTGGAAATCTCTAAAGCAACAGTCATCTCATTCCAAATATCACCCAAGCCATCATCAGGATTTACATCAGACTGCTCATCACTTTCTTCTTCTTCTTGCATGTCATCATCCATGCCAGCATGCTCACTTTTATCTTTTGTGGATTCAGCCTCACTGGAAGTACGGGCCAATGCTTCTTGAGAACGTTGTTTCTGAGAAAAGTTTGATTCCTGCATAATGTGTTAGGGCACTATCAGCATAAAGTACAATGAGAACAAATAACATATGAGTATATAATCAGTTCAGGAGTATACATTCATATCAGCATGGAAATATTTAAAGCATGCAACAGAAAATTTTGGCTGCCACCAGCATGCTATAAGATTTGTATATTAGAAAGTCAGCATGGATCTCATTCTAGACTAGTAATTTCTGCCAGAGAATAACTAAAAAAAAGCAGATGAGCCAGTCGACGATGGTATCAATTTACTCAGCTTTTACCAATAAATTCAAAAGAATCCCTCACCAAGAAATCCTTCATAAGAAGACTCCCAGAAGGAGGCAAGTTCACTCCCAGAATGGCAGGTCTGTGACTCTCACTCTTAGCACCGTCATCATCATCGTCCGAATCAATGATAACAATTGGCCCTGAACTTTGTGATGGTTGTGCTGGAGGAACATATCTTGTCAATGCAAGAATATTGTCATCCTGATCATCATCTAGGTCAATGACATCACCGATGGCTACTTCAGCTGCTTTCACTGCCACTTGGTGTTGCACATCAAGAGACACTGATGGAAGATCAGGTTCCAATTCATACAAAGAGTCCAGCAACTGCCTCCTCCGCAAAATAAGTTCTTCTATTTCTTTAGTTACACTTCCATACTTTCCACCATCCGAATAAAACTGTTTCATAAGACTATTTACAGAGAATGGATAGGAAAGATCTTCAACTTGTGAATGTGATTTGCTTCTTCCCTGATCTGATCCAAATCTCCAAGAACCAGAGAATATGTTATCACTACGGCCACTTCCCCCATCAGCTTTCAGCCTTTTCTGGCGTCTGCCTCTCGGTTCTGATGATCAAAAGGTAAAAAGCACCGCATATATATATCATGAATAGATTTATTTGCTGGAATAAAATAACACAAATGTTGAGATACAATCTTTCTCCAACACTGAGACAGTTCAATTAATCCCATTGCAAGTTCTTAACACAATAAAAAAGGAATAAACAAGAACAACAGACTCAAAAAAAAATCCCACAAACAGCTATAAGTTCATGTATTCACCGGAAACATAAATTTGCTGGTACAGACTACAGACTAACAAGGAAAATATAAAAAAAAAACATAACTGATAGTTCGAAAATTTACCGCTTGAGCTAGTGGCCGGATTTCTTTTCCGCGAAGGATTCCAAGAATTTCTTCCAGTAGCTGCATCCATTTTACACTGAATATGCCAACAAACAACAAAATCAGACAATGTCAACTCTTTTACAACCTAAATACCAAATGCATGTCCATATCGTGATCATATAACCCTAATCAGCAAAAATATAGCCAGAAAGGACCAAAATTCAGCAATTATGCTAAACCTCCCAAAATTGCACAAAAAATAACTAAAACTGTGAAAATTCTCAGATAGATTGTTTTAGCTGCAACCAAGGAATAATCGTTTGAGCCATTAAAAGAATCATAACTCACATTAATCCAGAGTGATCCAGGAAAATTAGAAGGGCTTTTTGTGATCCTCTGCAGGAATCAGGAGTGATTCCTCAAGCATAAAACACAAAGCGTTTTCTCGGAGTGTGGGCTTAAAGCAGCAGGCGCAACCGCGAGTGGGAGGGAGTAGAATGAAAATATAAAGGCCAAATTGGGTTTAATGTTCAAGTTTGTATCACGTTACGTATATTTATACTTGAGTCCCCAAATTTATAATATCGGTTCATTTTAGTCCCTGTGCCTCCTGCTATCTTTAATTAATGTTTTTGGCATTATGACAATTTTTCTATTAAAAAAAACAATTTATTATTAATTAAAAAGAGATCATTTTGAAATTTTAATTTCCAATCGTAGTTAGTCAAAGAAGGGAATCAATTTTTTCTGCAAAATAATGACTCTATTTCCAACTCTGACCATTTTAAATTGAGGGGCATTTTTTAAAAAAATAATTATTGTTATCGAAGAATTTTAATTAATTTAATGTTATTTTCATTTTATGATTATCTTTTATACTCGGTAGTTATTTAAATTTGAAGTTCAAGTTGTTTTCTTAGAAAAGTTTTTCTTTGCAATGAAAGCTGAAAGATAAAAGATTTTTTTTTATTTTTTATGTATAACCTCAATTGTCATTCATCTTTAACACCAAAAAATTTCTTTTGTTTGCCAAATTCATTTGTAAATAGTATTACTTAGTATCATATTAGTAAAATTAACAAATTAAATAAAAAATAAACAATATGAGGTGGAAAGGCTAAATATTATATAAAAATAATCTTCGCCCAAAAGGATTACATATGTCTTTTAATTTTTTTGCATTTTTTCCAATCTTATTTAACGTATATATTTTATTTGAATAAATGTTAAAACCATAATTTATTTATTAAAATTTTAAAATAAGATAAATAAATGAATGAATAACACAAATTAATATCATATTAGTAAGAATGATAAATGAAATAAAAAATTAGACAAATTAATAACACAAATTAATATCATATTATGTTAAAACCATAATATATATTTTAAAATTTTGTGCGTTTTTCCGAATCTTATTTAACATGTATATTTAAAATAAAAATATTATTTTATTCGATATATATAAATAAAACAAGATTAACTTAATACTTTAGCTTATTATTTTGTCGTTGAAGTTTCAAGAATAGGTGCATTGTCATGAATTGTTGAACTCTCAATAATAGGTACATTACTATTATCTTAGAGCGGTTTCTTGAAGTAAAATTCAAAATTCTTTTTACTCATAATGCCTATATAAATGAAAAAATTATGAAAACAATTTAACATGATTTAAAATAAATAATAAAATCATAACAAAAAAAAAAAGAAACTCACTTATTTTTAACCTATTCTGATAGTCATAGGGATAAAGATAACTATAGTTAACAAATTACTTATAAATGTTATCATAATTAAATAAAAAACTAAAATTACTATTAAGATATAATTTTTTAACTAAACAATTTAACAAACTAAAATTAACACATTTATCTTTTTATCATAATAAAAGACAAACTAATATTACTATTTAGATATAATTTTTTAACTAAATAATCTATTCATAATAAAAAGTAAAAGTAACAAAGTTATCTTAATAATAAATAAAAAAACCATAATATACCGAACTTATATCAACACAAACTTACATTATATTATTGGAAAATAAATATTAGTTATCTTTATCCTATTTCATAGAGATAGAAATATGACATTTACTCAAAATATAAAACTCTAACAATACTAAATTATCCAAAATTAAACACATATAACATATACTTATCTTTAACCTATTCTCATAGAGATAATCTTTCTCAAATATTGAACCATTAACAAATTAATCATAAATTTTATCTAAAATTTATTCATAGTAAAATTATAAAAGATAAACTAAAATTGAATATAAGGTAGTATTACCTTGATTTAAGGGGATAACTTGAGATCACGATCTACTTCTTTTTTCAAGGCAAAATTTGAAGATTAAAAAAATGAGAATTTTAAGTTGAGGAGAAGAAAAAAACTAACCAAGAATAAAATAGGAAGAAGAAGAGTAGAAGAATTGTGTTTGGGTGCGGTGAAGAGAGAACAAAAAATTAATTGAGATTTTTTAATATCAAAAAAGAAGATTAAAAAGACTTTTATTGAAAAACTAAAGTGCATTTGGATTGAGAAAAAAATATATTTGGATTGAGAAAAATAAACTAATATAAAAATAAATTCTATTATGAACGGTCAATTTAATTTTATTTGGGAGGACAGATTTATAAATTAGGGGGACAAAATTATAAATTAAGGGAGACAAAATAATAAAAACGTTAAAATTCATATATATTAATGAAGATTTTTAAAAATTTAGACGGGGAACCCCATCCCCCTTGGCTACATGTCTGTTCTTGGTGGACTTTCAATTGACAGTCAAAGTCTAAAGAAATATGTTTGTGTTTGTTTAGAATTTGTTTATAGAGAGAAATATGTTTGTATTCGTTTAGAATTAGTTTATCGAGAGAGATATTTATGTGTGCGTAAATAAAAAATTATTTTAATTTAAATATTAAAATTAATTTTTACATTAATATATATTCTATCATTATAGAATTATAATAAAAATAAATAAATAGTATAAAATAATATTATAGTAGTTAAATATAATAATTAAAATACAAATTTAAAAACATAAATCAATATGCTGTATGCTGTTTTCACGACATTCGTGCCATCTTCCCTACTCATACAAACTTATATTTTGAATTTTGTAATTGGAAAAGGAGATATGGACCAAAGTCAGCATATAATACTGATTTAAGAGTTAAAGTAACATATTTTGGAATATTGGAAACAAATTTGGTACATGACACATTACGGACCACAAGTGACATTTGACGGAAATACAACATAATGGTATAATGGACAAGATTTTCAATAATAATAATAATAATAATAATAATAATAATAATAATAATAATACTAAAACCACTTGTCACTAATACACAAAGTTAGACATGTATAGGAACCACTTGAAAAAAAAAAAAAAGACATGCATAAGAGCCCGTTGGCTGCTGATGCACAAAATCAATGTCATTTGAATATTTCAATGCATTCAACACCTGAGAAATCATTAATTTTTTCTGAGATACCTTTTTTAATTGCATATGACACCAAGTTTTAGAGTTTTGATGCAATTCTGCATTGAAAATATCAATTCTGCATCACAATTCACAAGTATAACAAAAGACATAATGCTATAATGGAAGTTTTTGCTCTATTTCTCCAATGATGAAAAATAAATTTATAATATCGGTTCATTTTAGTCACTGTGCCTCCTGCTATCTTTGTTTGTTATTTTTGGCATTATATACACATTTTTTTATTAAAAAAACATTTATTAAAAAATATAATTTTAATTTTAATTGTCTACATGTTACTCCAAGTGACTGAAGATTATTTTTCTAGGATGATTATTTTAGATTCCATTTGTTCTTTTATCACTTGGGGGTGATGGTGTAGAAAACGGAAATGGCAAGATCAACACCGGTGCACTCTCTATTTGGATTTGTGTGAAGGGAAGACCATCACAGGCTAATGGAGCCTCAGGAACTGGGTTCCCACAAGAGCAT
>JBBMKE010000011.1:19210799-19228337 GCA_037834125.1 Lippia alba | reverse complement strand
GAGGTTGTTAAAATATTTGGAGAGAAAAAGGTGGGATAGAATTATAGAACTATTATGAAATCTGGACTCTTCTTCCTTTACACTATCTTCAACCGTTTGGTGAGACTCATCTTGATCTAATAATCTTTTGTAGTCTGCATAGGAAGAAACAACCTTATCGGGTCGGACGCGGCGAGTCCTCTGGCAATAACCCGTAAGACATCCTATTACCTCCTGAGTGGGATGTGAATCCCCCTTCCTGCTGCCTCACCGTAGGTCGGAGCTTCCCAAAAAGTCTCCGGGTTATTATCACAAACTGGGCTGCAACTTCACTTCCTGTGAACCTCTTGGGCCATTATTGTGGATTGGGTCGAAGCCGAATTTACGGCGCATCAGTATTATTTTGTTTTATCTTTCACTAACCACTTTCTATCTTTGCGTTCCGCAATCTTTTTATTTATTTTTTTAATTAATCACAGTTTTACATATAGATTTAGAATCATGTTATGGGGAAGAGGAGAAGTTCATTTTTGGAGGACTTTCAATTGACAATCAATTCCAACGAGAAACATGTTTGTATCTGTTTAGAGATAAATATGAGAAGGTAATTAGAGATAATGTTGAAAATAAATGAATTTTTTCCCCAATCCCCATTGAATGTGTAATTTTTTAACTATATCAGAAACATACTCAAGGTATCCCAACCCTTCCCAATTCCCAAATAATAAGAGCTTTATTATTATTATTTTTTTAAACACACGCACACCCCTGGCAAGGATTCGAACTCCCAAGTTATGCGCGAATATTATTGATACTCAGTATACATCAATGCTGATAAAAATTTATTTTGATAAATCAGAAATATTTTTGTCGAATTAAAATACAAATTTGAAAATACGCAGGGGAAAGAATAAAAAGTATTTTATAAAAAAAAATGGTGAAATAAGGTGACAGAAAATAAAAATTAAAAGCAGGTGGCTGAAATGATGAAAAATAAATAAATAAATAAACAAAGAGTGCAAAATTCAAATCAAATTGAAAGAATAAATTACACTTTGTATCTGTTAAAAAAAATAAAAGAATAAATTAAACAATGAAATAAATAAATAAATAATGAAAAAAGTTGGATTAATTCATATATTCTCGAGCCCAAATAATTTATAATAATGTAGCCAGTTTAATTATATCATGCTAGCTTCATTACAAAGACGTATCTTATACCAAATTACCAGTAACTTTAAATTTCATCTTCAGGAAATGTAATAACTTATTCGATCTTGTTTAAAAACGACAGTGAATTTTCATTAAAGTCCTACCTTGCCTTCAAATGATTTTTTATCATTCAAATTTTGTATTTTTTCACGACTTACCATCTCAACAAACATTTCTTATCATTCAAAGTTTGCGTAAAAAAAGTTAGTATTTAAAATAAATTGTCATCAATACTTTTTCTTTTATTTTATGATTTTAGCTAAAAAAATAACGCATGACATGTTTATAAAATATATACGTCAGTCGTATTTTCACAAAAAATAAAAATAAAAATTGAATGGTGGTATGTTATAGATATAAACTTTGGATGATGGTTGAAACGAACAATTGTAAATTATAAAAAGAGGCAAAGTTGGAATGGTAAAAAAATAATTTTTTATTATTTTTTTAATTCAAGTTTTAGATACCGAAAATGCTCTGTTTAGTTTAATTTTTGTGTTAACTGTATTTAGTTAATGTTGTTATGTTATATTAATAGATTCGGTGGATAAGTATAAAGTTACACATAACTTGTTGTATCCACACTAAAAACTTAAATTGGTATGTTCTATGTAGTTTTGACCATATTCGGGGCATCTTCACTACTCATAAAAACTTACATTTCGAATTTTGTAATTTGGAACGGAAGTATGGACCCAAAGTAAGATTATAGACTGATTTAAGAATTAAAGTGCCATATTTTGCAATATTGGAAACAAGTAAGATTATAGACTGATTTAAGAATTAAAGTGCCATATTTTGCAGTATTGGAAACAAGTTTGGTGCATGACACGTTGAGGACCACAGGGGACATTTGGCTTAAACACAACATGCTATAATGGGAGTTTTTGCCTTATTTCGCCAAAGGTGCAAAAATAATTTATTCGCTCATTTTATGCATGGAAATGCTCGATTGACTATTGCAGATTTCCTTGAAAAAGTATACTTGTCATGCATAGCTGTCAGACGTGGACGTTATTATTATTATTATTATTATTATTATTATTATTAGGAACATTTTTATAAAATTCCACATGAGTTAGAAAAAAATTTTAGTTTGCTTACCAGGTCGAAAACTATTTGAGTTCACTTCCTATATGAGTTTCAAAATTTCACTCTACTCTCCAATCTGGGCAACAAATATGCAATATCACGGTTTAAATACACAATATCACGATTTTGATAAAACTCAAGAATCGCGTATTTAAACCATGATATTACGTATCTAAATAGTGATATTGCGTATTTGCTGCCCAGATTGGAGAGTAAAGTAAAATTTTAAAACTCATTTGGGGAGTGAATTCAAAAAATTTTAGCCTTGGGGAGTGAACTAAAAATTGAGTCCACGATTGAAGATTTTTTCATAAATTTTCATTATTATTATTATTATTATTATTATTATTTCGTGTCTACTTTCTAAAATGTCGAGTTTTTATTACCTACAAAATTTCAAAAGCAATAGATAATATTATTAATATGTTTTAAATTAATTTCTCAATAACTTTTTTTTAAAGTGAGAATAAGGTTGGAAAAAATAATTATACGATGTATTATGAAGAGTGCTATTTTAAGGTACAAAATAAAATTATTCTTATTAATTATATACGTGATTGACCATGAAATTTTTTTAGACCATATTTTTACTTGAAAAGTTATTGAGAGACTTAATTTCATATAAATTAGTATCTCAATTTGTTATTTTAAAAATTTTAAAAATTAAATTGATACAAATTCTTAATTTTAGGCATTAAATATAACATGTGCTATTATTATTACTACGAAACAAAGTATTTTTCGTACTATTGTTCTCAAATCTACATTCGACACGCGGTTAAGTGGGCCTGGGCCTCATAAGCTAGTTTTGAAATACTTGTCTCGTATCTCTATCATCTATTTCTTTTTATTAAAGCAACAGCTAATATCATTAAAAATAATGTCAACATAAAGAACTTAAATGTTAACACTAATAGAACCAACAACTAAAAAATAATAAATGAGCAATTAACTAGCAAACTCACGTGGAATTTTGTTGCTATTATTCTCACATAATTAGTTATAGCAAAAAAGAAGTTCGCAGCATTAGAAGTAGCATATAAAACAAATATAAAATTTAAAAGGCCAAATTTGACTAAATAACATAAAAATACAATCATTTTTGTTCTTATCCCTTACTTTACACTGACATGACAAGACACTGTCCCACATAAATTATAAATTTAAATTATTTATTATCATTAAATAATATAAATTATTAATTTAATACTATAATATTTTAACAAGAAATTCTAAATTTAAACTTTTAATATCACAATTAATACTAATAATAATGTTTTTTTATTTTGAAAAGGAAATAATTATTATCTATCTTGATTAATATAATAATATAGATAATTGGTTCGTAAATTATTTATTTATTTTTTAATGCATACATCTAAGTTAAATTTGAAATCGAATTATTTTTTAAAATTAATAAATTTATTAGCTATTTAAACCGAATCTTATTATTAAAAAATATAGTTTCATGTTATAATGATCCGATAAATGTTAAACCTATTAAGAAACTTTTGAAAAACATAAAAATTCACGCACACAGCAGTTTTTACCTTTAAAAAAAAAAAACAAGGAGTCAAACAATTGGAAAGGAAAGTAGAACTTCGAAATAGAAAAAGAATAATTCTGTATTTCCCGTTGAAATCTAGTCCCCCACTCCGGTTTTGGTCTATCGGCAGCCAAATCACACACTCAAAAAAGGGGAGAATAATATTGCAAATTCGTTTTCGCGCTCTATATTGCGAAATTCCTGGAAAAGATTCCTTCTCTCAGGGGTTGCGATTTCTCCGCGTATTAGTTTTCTCGCTCCTAATATATGTGATACTCGCGCGTCGTTTTGCATCTCTAGTCTTCTACCGCTGACTTGCCGTCGTTCTGTATCTGCAATGGCTTCCGAACAACAGTTATCTGCAATTAAGGTACTCTATTTGCGGTATTCGGTTATGGTTTTTGTATTTGTAGATTTTGAGTAGAATGAAAGTGTTAGTTGTGTGGTGTATTATAGGGTGCGAAAGTGTTGATGGTGGGTGCCGGCGGAATTGGGTGCGAGCTACTGAAAACCCTCGCGCTATCAGGTTTCAGAGACATTCATATCGTGAGTGGAATTTTCGCGTATTTTTTGTGAATTATTATTGGCTAATTTGGTTGTTTGTTGGTATGGATTTTGGGTTTTTCTGTAAACTAGGGTTTTAGGGTTTTTACCTTATTGCATTTGTTTTGAGAGTGGTGTAGTAGGTTTTACTGGAGTGTTTCGGTAGCATCTGCATCTGGGTGAGAGGAAACTAGGGTATGGGGATTTGACTTGAAATTCAGTTTGAACTAGGAGTGTTGACATTTTTGGGGGTTTATGGATTATGCTGATGCTTCAGTCTTTTATCTCTAATGTTTGACATAGATGGTCTCGTGAAAAAGTTTGATTGATTTGGGAATGAGCAAATATGACGGTTGAGTTTAGATTCTGGTCCATTTGAGGTCAGGGACGAGTGGAGAATAAATTTGTTTAAATCTGCTTACAGCAATTTAATATCTTAGGATTGTTACTCGTAGAACCTTGTCTCACTTTCTCTTTTGCTGATAGTCAGTGTAAATTTTAGTTCCAGTTTACATTTATATATGTTTTTTAGGATTCATTTCCCAAATCTATAATACCTTGTAAAAAGATGTAATTATTGTTGTATTGTTTGCCCTATTCAGATTGACATGGACACAATTGAAGTCAGCAACCTAAACAGACAGTTCTTGTTTCGACAGTCACATGTTGGACAATCCAAGGCTAAAGTGAGTACACAACTCTAACGTTCTTGCTTGCTGCTGTTTTACTTGAACATATTTCCTAATAGTATCTGGCTAAATGTTTACTCAGGTTGCTCGCGATGCAGTGTTGAAATTCAGGCCTCAGATCAGCATTACACCTTATCATGCAAATGTGAAAGATCCTGATTTCAATGTTGATTTCTTTAAGCAATTTAATGTTGTCTTGAATGGGCTTGATAACCTTGATGCCAGACGACATGTCAACCGCCTTTGTTTGGCTGCTGCTGTGCCTTTGGTTGAAAGTGGGACCACTGGCTTTCTGGGACAGGTGGTGTTTTCTTGTAAGAATTCATAGGCACTTCTATTGAATTCGTTGTATCACTATCAATGCATAAGAGTCTTCGACATTGAATATTTTGTCTTTTGTTGGTATTAAATTTACTTCGCTGCTTGTTTGTTAATGTAAATAGTCATTTTTTTCCTGTTTGACTTATTTAATAGACTCATCAAATACTTCTAATATTCCCTTCATATCTACTGGGTATATATGTTAGCGATACTATCAAAATGTTTTCTTAAACATCTCCTATTTTTGAATTGTCGGATGCAGGTTACCGTTCATGTGAAGGGTAGAACTGAGTGTTATGAGTGCCAGCCAAAGCCAGCTCCAAAAACTTACCCTGTTTGTACCATCACAAGTACACCATCTAAGGTATCAACACTTGTATATGACTTTCTCCTAGTCACGTACAGGAAACATATTCTTTATGTTTCTAAAGAACTTTGACAGACTTCGTCGTGCTTTAGGTATTACCCTGTAGGATTTTGGAATCATATCCATGCTTATTTTGCAAGACACTTAAAAATTTCCTAAGCAGACAAAGTAAAATCGATTGCTGGAGTTGGTAACATGGATCTTCTCAGCAAGTGTTTTTGGATATTACTGGTTCTTATATGCATGGATGCAATAACTATCAGGGCTGTAGATGTATGGTGGATATTGTGGCCAAACTTTGATCAATTTTCAGAGCATTACTATTTCAATGATAACTATAGATTGCAATTTATTCTAGTATTTTCCTACTTCCATGTTCCTGTTCCTAGTATGTTCTCTTATACTGTTTCAAAATTGCAGTTTGTTCACTGTATTGTATGGGCGAAGGACCTGCTTTTTGCAAAATTGTTTGGGGACAGGAATCAGGAAAATGATTTGAATGTGCGTTCTAGCGATGCTTCCAGCTCATCTCAACCAATTGACGATGTCTTTGAACGCAAAAACGATGAAGACATTGAACAATATGGAAGGAGAATATTTGATCATGTTTTTGGTTATAACATTGAGTTAGCTTTGTCTAATGAAGATACATGGAAAAACCGCAACAGACCAAGGCCTATTTACAGCAAAGATGTAACCCCCGTTGAACCAGCCCATCCAAATGGAAATCAGGGTAGAAGTTCGGTAGCAGGAGATTCTTCATCTGTCTCTGCAATGGCATCTGTTGGTTTGAAGAACCCGCAGGATGTTTGGTGCTTAAAGGAGAACTCTCTAGTCTTTCTCGAGGCTCTGAAATTATTTTTTGCAACGCGAGAAAAGGTTTGAGACATGTACTTTCTATCTGAAGATCTCAGTATTCGAGATCATGTCGTTAGTTGAACATGATTGATATCATGACATCAATATTGTTCCTTTTCCCAGGAAATTGGCAACCTGAGTTTTGACAAAGATGACCAGTTGGCTGTAGAATTTGTCACTGCAGCAGCAAATATCAGAGCTTCTTCATTTGGCATCCCTTTGCATAGCCTTTTTGAGGCTAAAGGTATTGCTGGGAATATTGTTCATGCTGTTGCCACTACAAATGCCATCATTGCTGGTTTGATTGTGATCGAGGCTATTAAGGTGCTGCAAAATGATATTGAAAACTATAGGTGGGTCATGTTCGCTATAGCACAATTTGCTATGTTGCAATTCATAATCATAGAATTTTATTTTCTTAATATCTTATTTCCAAGGAAACTCAGCATAAGTGACATAATATCTTAGCTACAAACACCCTTTATATTTTGCATTTACCTTTAAGTGGGATAATACCTTTACAACCTAAAACTGATAAATCTGTCTTTAAAAATATAACATCCATATTTATTATTTGTTATTCCTAACATTAAATTTCGACTCTCTTACATATAGGATGACTTATTGCCTTGAACATCCTTCAAGAAAAATGCTGCTTATGCCAGTAGAGCCATTTGAGCCAAACAAATCATGCTATGTCTGCTCTGAGGTCTGTTGACTTTTCTTGTTTCCTCAATATTCTGTCTTGTTTGTCATATGTAGATTTTTCAGAAATAATTATGTTTTAATGCCATGACTTCCATTTGCGATTAGACTCCCTTGACTCTTGAGATAAATACACGTCGTTCCAAGTTGAGGGACATTGTTGACAAGATTGTGAAAGCAAAGCTTGGCATGAATTTGCCTCTGATCATGCATGGTTCTGCCCTTCTTTATGAGGTTGGTGATGATCTTGAGGAAGATGAAGTTGCCAACTATGCAGCAAACCTTGAAAAGGTTGATTGCCTCTTCTTTTTATCAATATGTCTTTTCATGTTTTCAACTGTGGGGCTTTGCTTAGCTTCTGCATCTCCTCTTAGGTGCTATCTGAGCTTCCTTCTCCTGTAATTGGTGGAACTATTCTTACTGTTGAAGATCTCCAACAAGAGCTAAAATGCAGCATTAATGTCAAGCACAGGTTTGTTTCAAACCCTTGTGATTCCAATTTGCTTAATGTCTACATTGTACTTCACATGTTGATATGGTTCATAAATGCTGACATGATAGCTAAAGAGTTATTTGGTCTATATTTTTATGTATTACTACAAATATTGTTCATATATTCCACTTTTAAGGTTTTAATGGAACATGACGTAAATTCTAGGAAAAAACAAATTTCTCATAACTGGGTTCTCTTTTAAGTTTTAACAATGAAAAACAAAAGAATATTAAAATTTAAAAAATCCCATTGTTTTGTATTAATTTTATCTATTGTTAACAAGTTGGTGCTAAGTATGGTATATTTTTACTGTCAAAAGGAAAAAAAGTATGGTATATTTTTTCTTTTTTTGTTCTAATCATAGTATCATACATTATATTTGCAGGGAGCAATTTGATGAGGAGAAGGAACCTGACGGAATGGTTCTCTCGGGATGGACACCAGCTCCCGCACCTGAAACAAATGGCAAAAAATCTGTTGACAACGGTGTGAGCACATCTAATGCATCTCAACAAATTACTAAAGAAGATGATGACTTGCGAATCATTCCATCACATGTTGCAAAGAAAAGAAAGCTCGTTGACATTTCCACCCCTTCTAGTTCAGATGTTTCATGCAGTACCACCAAGGCAATGATTAAAGGACAAACAGAAGAGACTGATGGTGAATATGATGATGATTTAGTCATGCTTGATGATGGGAGTTCTGAAAATGGCAAGAGGAAGAGGGAACAATAGCCTAATTGCATTTTTTTTTCCCCCTCGATCTCAATTTATACGAGCACATCTCACCTAACTTTGTAGAATACAAAGAAAAATTATGGTATCTTTTGGTGCTTGTAACTTTGATATAATTTTTTTTAGGTAGCTTGAAATTTTTGGCAGGATTTTTGATCTCCTAGTTTAAGAATGTATACCTAACTCAGTAGAATAGTGGGTATTCAAAAGTGTAACTTTTGTCAGTATTCAGGTTCCAGTTTTTGTTGGGTAGCTGACTTCTACTTGAAGGGAAGAAGAAATGTGGTTCTATTGTTGGTTCTGAATTTCATTTCTGTACTCTTTATTCTTATAGATCATTTTTGCTTCTGCATGCATAATAATAATAGCTTCATAGTTAAATATTGGGCACAGATCAATTTTGAATGGGGATCAAACTCTTCTACACCAGGTATTCTGTGGTTGTATTTTAGATTTTGGTTTTAGGACCACCGTTGTGTCTCTTGCGTAGGTTTAAATCGAGATATATGAAATAAATCATACTAAGAGCTGCTAAAGGATAAGTGGGTCTCTGGAATTAATCCAAATTTTTATTTGGGATTCTAGTCGACCAAATGCAACCGATCATTGGGTCCGTTGGGTGAAACATAAACTTTGAACTTTAAACATATCATCGCATCATTGGGTCCTTATTTGGGTGAAACATACACTTTGAACTTTAAACTTTACGCAATCAAAGTTTATCGTCTGATTTTTTTATAGCACATGCGAAAAGTCATTACTTTCCATTTCCTATTTGTGTGCCTGAATTGACTATAACACCCTCATATCAACAGTCAAATTCCAATCCAATTTTGATCAGATTCATGAACGCACTATACAATTTGTTTACTGAATTCTTGATTTGAATAAAGTGTACACCACCATTATAGTGAATCTTATCCGATATGAATAATGATTTTCCTAATCATGTCTAACTACCGATTTGCGAGGCTTAAATTGTGCCTAAAAAAGAAAAAGGAGAATAACAAAATCCAACAAATGAAAAGAGATCATTTTCGTTCGTTCGTTCTTTTCCCATTTTCCTTATTTATTTATTTACCGCATCTTCTCTTTTCGTATTCCGTGTGAAAAGAAATTAGAAAAAGAGGGAGAAAAGTGCTCCAAATTCATTTGGCGCCCTTTCCTCGATAAATTCCCCCGAAAAGATTCCTTCGCTCTTTCACTATCCTAACTCTTCCGATTCCTTGGCAAATTATTTCCCTCTTAAATGCAACACACTTGCGAAAAATTTAGTATTCTTCATTCTTCAGTTGATCTCTGCAATGGCTTCCGAACAAAAACTCTATGCAATTAAGGTACTCTTATGTAGCATGATTCTTCATTGTTGTGTTAACTGTTAAGTTTAATTTCATTATGGCTTGAAGTGCTAGTTGTTTGCTGGCTTTTATAGGGATCGAAGGTGCTTATGGTGGGCGCCGGCGGTATTGGCTGCGCGCTTCTCAAAACTCTGGCGCTATCAGGTTTCAGTGATATCCATATCGTGAGTAGACTTTTTTTTTGAAAATTTTGCACCGTTTGAAGCATTATTTTACTTTTTTTTGAAAAAAATTATTTGATGATTTGGTTCTATGACTAGGGTTTTAGGGAATCATTGTTTGGTGGATTATTGATGGTTTAGATTGTAGCTTGTGATTTTTGTATGTTATGTGTGTTTCTAGAGAATGCTCGGTTGCTCTCATTAAATTTATATGTGAACCTCTGCTGATGCAGAGCACTGAAAAATTAGGGTAAATGTGGGTGTGCGGGACTGGGTATGGAGATTCCAGTGGAAAGTCATTCAGTTTGATTGTATTGAGTAATCTGTTTGAACTTGTAAATGGCGTCCGAGAATGATGCAACTATATCAGTGCTGCTTGCTAAATGCAGATTGACATGGATACGATTGAAGTCAGCAACCTGAATAGGCAGTTCTTGTTTCGACAATCACATGTTGGGCAATCCAAGGCCAAAGTGAGTAGGGAACTCAACTTCGTTTTTGTGCTGGAAACAGTTCGTCTTTGACCTTTTTAGTAATAGTATTATCTGGGTAAATGTTTATTCAGGTTGCTCGGGATGCAGTGTTGAAATTTAGGCCTCATATCAGCATTACACCTTACCATGCTAATGTGAAAGATCCTGATTTCAGTGTTGATTTCTTTAAGCAATTTAATGTTGTTTTGAATGGGCTTGATAATCTTGATGCCAGACGACACGTGAACCGTCTTTGCTTGGCAGCTGAAGTTCCCCTGGTTGAAAGTGGGACCACTGGATTTCTAGGACAGGTGCTGTTTTCTTGTAACGGAACTTGAATTATATTTAGCTATCACTATTAGTTCATTAGAGTCTCTATTAATGATAGGGTCATGTTTTTTATGATTGAATGTCTAAAAATGTATTCTTCTACTCGTGTTTTAACATAATGCAATAACTTGATCAAATAGTTCCCTGCCTTTCTGTTGAGTACTTGAGTTATTATTACCTATATCTACTTTCATAAAATATCTCTTCTAAATTTGTTGGAGCAGGTTACTGTTCATGTAAAGGGTAAGACAGAATGTTATGAATGCCAGCCTAAGCCAGCTCCAAAAACTTATCCAGTTTGTACTATCACAAGTACTCCCTCAAAGGTATAATCACCTTCTCTGTTAATTTTTTCTTGTCTAGTTTGAACAACTTTTCTGTTGATTTGCTGGATCTTTGGGCCATGCTTTGAAGCATTAATATTTTGGTGGTACCAATTGATTTCAGTAACTTGGAAGAAAAGCATGTGGATTATGCTCTTTTTTTATGACTATCAGATTGAAATTCTGTTTTCACTAGAATGCTATGATATGATGTTTGAACATTGCAGTTTGTTCACTGTATTGTATGGGCAAAGGACCTGCTTTTTGCCAAGTTATTTGGGGACGAAAATCAGGAAAATGATTTGAATGTGCGTTCTAGTGATGCTTCAAGCTCATCACAACAAATTGAAGATGCTTTTGAACGCAAAACTGATGAAGGCATTGAACAATATGGAAGGAGAATTTTTGATCATGTTTTCGGTTATAACATTGAGTTGGCTTTGTCGAATGAAGAGACATGGAAAAATCGTAAGAAACCTAGGCCTATCTATAGGAAAGATCTTATCCCAGATGAATTAGTACATCCTAATGGAGATCAGGCTAAAAGTCCAGAAGCTGGAGATTTCTCATCAGTGTGTGCAATGGCATCTCTTGGTTTAAGAAATCCACAGGATGTTTGGAGTTTAAAGGAGAACACAATAGTATTTTTTGAGGCTCTGAAGCTATTCTTTTCAAAAAGAGAAAAGGTATGATGCTTGATATAATTTTTCATCTGTTTCTGAAAATCTGATTTCCTTTGTGCTTGATTGATATCTACCTTGGTATTTTCAAGAAATCGGTTACTTGAGCTTTGACAAAGACGACCAGCTGGCTGTAGAATTTGTTACTGCAGCAGCAAATATTAGAGCTTCTTCATTTGGCATCCCTTTGCACAGCCTTTTCGAGGCCAAAGGTATTGCTGGCAATATTATACATGCTGTTGCAACAACCAATGCCATCATTGCTGGATTAATTGTCATTGAGGCTATGAAGGTGCTGCAAAATGATATTAAAAACTATAGGTGGGTCATATTTACTCTACCAACATTTGCTCCCATGCGCTGTCAGTTATAGCAGCCAGCTGAAACTTATAGCGTTTCATATTATTTGGCCTCGTCACAAAGATATTTTCCCTTTTTCTTTCTTTCTTTCTTAAGGTTGTGGTCTTGACCCTCCTTGTCTTGTGCGGAACTTCATGGATGGGAATAAAACTGAAAAAATAATTTCTCATCATAACTAATTAAAACAATAGCGTTAGTGCTTATTTATTGTTATGCCCTTCTATTTCACGTTCTAACAGAATCTTTTGTTTTTGTAGGATGACATATTGTCTTGAACATCCTTCAAGAAAAATGCTTCTAATGCCAGTAGAGCCATTTGAACCAAACAAATCTTGCTATGTGTGCTCTGAGGTTTGTTGGCCTTGTTTTCCAATTTATGACTCATTTTTCTTGGTAGAGAAATTTTAACTTTGGTTTTCCCTGGCGGACTTTATCTCAATTTTTTTCACAAATTTGTTTTATCTATGGTGTGTTTGCGATCAGACACCTTTGACTCTTGAGGTAAACACACACGGCTCAAAATTGAGAGACTTTGTTGACAAAATTGTAAAAGCAAAGCTTGGCATGAGTTCGCCTCTGATCATGCTTGGTTCTGCCCTTCTTTATGAGGTTGGCGATGACCTTGAGGAGGATGAGGCTGCCAACTATGCAGCAAACCTTGAAAAGGTGGATTGCATCATCTTTCTCTCTTATGTTATTATTTGTTCAAGTTCGTCTGTCTTTACATAGTTCGCACTAGGATTTTGTTCTCATCTACTGCATTTTCTCTTAGGTACTCTCTCAACTTCCTTCTCCAGTCATAGGTGGAACAGTTCTTACGGTTGAGGATCTCCAACAAGAGCTAAAATGCAGCATTAATGTTAAGCACAGGTTTGTTTCACATCACTATGCATCAACAGAAGGGACCAAAATAGAATTTTGAATATATAAAGAAAGAATACCAAAGATATCGGATATAGGGTCAATTAAGCTGACAGACCCTCCCTTGGGCTTAATTACATAATCTTTTCCTAAGGTTAGACAACTTACAAAAATTTCCCCTGTCAAAGATCTTAGATTACATCTAATGATCTAATTGATGCAAGTTTTTGTGAATCCCTTATTTTTCTGTTGGACACTTATTGATTGGTATTTAAATTCATGACTATAATAGCATGCACTAATTCTCTACGCCAGGGGAAGTTCTTGAAATTTCTTTAACTTATGGGATTTTTTTTGTAATTAAGCCAAACCCCAGTGTGACTATCCTTTGCATATATATTATTCTGATATGTCTGCTAAAGCAAGTACTGTTATGACAAATTTTACAGGGAGGAATTTGATGAGGAGAAGGAACCCGATGGAATGGTTCTCTCTGGCTGGACTGAAGCTCTTGAGCTAGAAAAGAATGCCAACCCATCAGTTAACAATGATGCAACCACCTCTACAACACCTGAGCCTACTCCTGTGACTGAAGATGATGATCAGGACTTGCAAATCATTCCAACACAACATGGGAAGAAAAGGAAGCTATCTAACGTTACCTTTCCCGATAGTTCAGATGTTTCATCTGTTAATACCACAAAAGGCAAAAGAAAAGTAGAAGCGATTGATCCTAAAAATGATGTAGTCATGGTTGACGAAGACGACTCTGAAAATAGGAGGATGAAAGGGGATCAATAGCTTTTCTTTTCTTTTCTTGTTTCCTTGATTTGATTGCAGTTAGGAGATCTTACTCTTAACTTATAGAATAAGGGGAAAAAAAGGCATGTTGATTCTTTTGGTGCTCTTACCTTCAAGTATAGCTATTGTAGATCCGTATTGATTTAGGCATGAACTATGAAGTATGAACTATGGTAATGACATGATGGGCATTGCAAATATGATTTATGGGGAAAACTGAATTACATACAACAAATAGAATAATAGGATATATATTTATGGTGGTTGTTATATGTTACAGATAATGGTAGTATGTTGCATAATTATGTAGTTAATAATTTGGACGACCCGAATCTTTATAAAGAACATAGATATGTAGTTAACAATCAAGATCATCCAATTAACCAACCCCCAATATTCCCCAAAAGAATTATATTCAACAATCAAGCAAAATAGCTCTATCGGCCATCGAGAGCGCCAAAATTTGCAAAAACTGCAGATTTCGAGTGATCGTCGATGCCTTCAGCTTCAAGATTAATTTCACCACCCCCAGCTCCTGCAACTGGCTGAACATCCACAACAGCTTCAGCTTTTACAGCTGGTGCGGGTAGTTCTGGAGCTGTCGTTTCCGCCTTATTCTCTTCGTGAGACTTAGAAGCTGCAACCTGCAACTGCAATGCATACTCCAAGTTCCACAACACATCGCCCATTGTGGGCCTATCAACTCCGTACTCTGCCAAACACTTCTCTGCAGCTTCCGCAAACTTCTTCATTGAGTCGGGGTTGATATCCCCGACCAATGTAGGATCGATAATCTTCTCTATCATACCCTTTCTCTTCCACTGCATTGCCCATTCAGCTAAGTTCACTTGCTCCCGGGGCAATGTAGGGTCGATGGCAACACGGGCGCACAAAGCCTCTAGCAAAACAACGCCAAACGAGTATACGTCGGACTTTTCAGTCAGCTGCTGTTTCCTAAAGTACTCAGGATCCAAATATCCGAAACTGCCCTTCACCATGGTGCTAACGTGAGCTTGGTCCGTGGTCGGCCCATCTTTAGACAGTCCAAAATCCGCCATTTTCGCGACGAAATTCTCGTCTATCAAAATATTCGTGGTTTTCACGTCGCGGTGAATGATCCCCTGAGCCGAACCGGTGTGGAGGTAGTGGAGCCCACGGGCCGAGCCGATGCAGATTTCGAGCCTTTTCTCCCAAGACAGAGGAGGTAAGCCTTTCCCATACAAATGGTCCCTAAAAGGTCCATTGGCCATGAACTCGTAAACGAGGATCATTTCTGAGTTCTCGTCGCAGTACCCGATCAAAGACACCAAATGGCGATGCCGGACCTTGGAAAGCATTTGGATCTCGGTCTGGAACTCTGTTATCCCCTGTTCGGATTGCGGGTTGCCTCGTTTCACAGCTACTTTCGTGCTCGTCCCGTCATGCTCTATCACACCAAGGTAAACATTACCAAATCCACCAACACCAATGATTGCTTTCGGATCCCAGTTTTTGGTAGCTTCTTGTAGCTCCAACAGCCCGAAATACCGGCCCAACCCGAGAGTTGATGAGAAGAACTGGCTTCTTTTGGAACCCATTGAACTTTTACTCATGAAGCTTGTGTCCCCTGCATGAACTGGCAACAACCACGAAGAGATGCTGTTTGTTTGGTGCCAATCTTGAGGCCTCTTTCGCCATTTCGCAGCCATTGATCCTAACCCCACGAAGGCTCCGAACATCATAGCGAATCCAACGGCTGCCACGGTTTTCCTCTGTCCGCTCATTGGCTTCTTATGAGCGCCAAAATCACCACCCAGGCTGCCGGCGGTGTTGTTCATTTTCAAAACCTCAAGGCCGTTCAGAAGCGCGTTTCTTGTACCGGCGTTCTGGTTCATGGGACCGATTTGGACTGTTATCGGGTTGAGCCCCGATACCATTGTGGAGTTGATCACGAAGTCGGCGTAGTAGGCGGCTGAAAGGCCGCCAGCGACGGTGGTCAGGTCGAGTCCCGATATTACTGATTTGCCGTTGATGTAGACGTTGAAGTATAGGTCGTTCTCGGATTTGCTTACGATGTCGGCGAAGTGGAGACGGACGAGGTATTGGAATGAATCGTCAATGCTCATTTTCCATGTGATGTTGAAGTTGGGAACCTGGATTGTTAGTTGTTAGTCACGTCGAACGTAGTTGGCATGCATATATGTTTCTATATTTGCTATTTTGGTCATCTAATCTCTTAGAATACCAAATCAAATATTGAATGTTATATTGTTATGGCTATATTTCATCAATGTGGGTCCATAAGTTCCCAATCTCTTATAGGATATATTCTATTGGGGGAGATGAGATGAGATTGATAAGTAATGAGATGAGCAGTAACATGTTGTTAGTCATCACCTGAACATTAGCGTCGGCCATTTGTGTGGCGGTAGCGTAAACCACCGACGGCGCAATGAGCGGTGATTCTCCCTCAGGATACGTGATCACCTTCGTCTCAACCGACACGTCGTTGCCTGTCATATTCGACTGCAGATACTTCGTGTCGGGCTCCCACCTTCTCCCCAGGGTATCGTTCTCTGCAGTGATCAGCGGTCCACCAACATCGAGCCGATACATGGTCTCATATGCCACCGTTTCGAGGCCGGAGTAGTCTCCCTTGGGGAATACCGCCATGGCGACATCATTGATCAGAATATCCGGCGCGGAGATGAACTCAATGGCGTTGACGAAAGCCACGCTGCCCTGAGCCGGCTCGAATGTGAGCGAGAACTTCGGCGTCGTGACGTTGATCAGGTATTCCATCATCGTCCAAGTCGAGTTCTCATCCATGTTGAAGTCGTCGATGAGGACGAGGTTGTTGCTGGTTTTGACTTGGAACGACGTCGTGTTCAGGTTGGTGTCGCTGTTGGGGACGGCCGCGAAGTGGAGCCGAGCCCAATGCCAGCCGGGGCGAGCCACGTTGAAGGTGTAAACGGCTTCGGCGTCAAAGATTTTGGCGGAGAGGTAGATAGGGGATGGCACGTTGAGTTTTTGCGGCGACGTGGAGACGCGGATATCGTGGCCTTCGTACGTTAGATACTTTTGCGTTTGTTGATCGCCGAGGAAAACGCGGTTGCCAGGGGCGGTGGTGGTGGAGCTTGAGCCGCCGCAGTCGAGGAGGTAATTGTCGGGTGGGGTGAAAGAGTTGGATGTTGCTGCATGGGTTAGGGAAATGATATTGTGGTTTGTGTTGGATAAGGATAGGAAGAGAATAACCATGATGGATTTCATGGCGGTGGAGAGTGGTGGTGGAGGCAGCCGGGATGGGCGGACGTGGGTGGTCCGCCGCCGTGGAGGAGTTTCCATATCTCCGGCTGCCATATGGGGGTGGTGGTTGGAAGGGGCGGACGAGATCAAATACGACCGTGGGAGTAATAAAGAATTTAAGATAAAAATTGGAGGCTGTCCGAACTTTTAGTTCTTGCAAGAAATTTGAGGGTCTACGTTCGTTTGACTCTTGCATGATTTTCGGGGAAATCTAAGCTTATTCTTTTTTGATATAAGGGAAATCTAAGCTTATATTTGAAGAAAATGTTTAATCGGTATGAATGAAGGCACAGTTGAAATAATATGATCGAAGTCAATGATCATGGATTTCCTCCTTCCATTTGAGGCCCTTGCTTCGCTTGCC
>JBBMKE010000011.1:19151990-19172245 GCA_037834125.1 Lippia alba | reverse complement strand
AGCAAATAACGCGGTTGCTTAACCGCGTTAATGTACAGCTAGCATTTGCTGTGAAAAATGGAAGGCTCTGGCATTAATCTTTGCAGTGAGTTGCTTGCCTTGGCTTTCCACTTGATATCAATGTTTGCGGCTGAATGCCGCAATATTTGACCATTTCAACATATATGATGATTTAGCTCAAAATATTCCGATTTTATCGAATATTTGCTATAATTTAACTTTTTTTATTGATTAGATTTGGGTTGAATGGATTCAATGTGAATAATTTCAAATAGAATTTGATCTTCTTTTGAAGCAAAGTTTTAATAGAGGCAGTTTAGACTTTTTCGTTTTGGCGTACACTCCACTTATTTAAATATTATTTGGGTCAATTTATCAAAGTGAGATGGAATTTAATATTAAAATATAAAATTCTTTCTAGTAATATTAAAATTTATTCGAATAATTTGAATAGTAAAACTCTAATTATACTAATATGTGATTAAACTAGACGATAACTTAGTAACATAATTTAAGTGTTTATAAGTCAACGGGAGTTGGTTCAAGGGTTGTTTCTCGTAATAATTATTATAGTTTAAATTATTCTGGTCACTTTGGGGTATGTGTTAAAAAAGTAAAAAGTTAAGTGTTCATGATTTTTTTTCTGCCGTGTACATAACAAAAATATCATTTTTAAACCCATTTTAAATTTTGAGTGTGAAGTCCTTATAAACATATGGAAGACATACTTTCTTTTTAGCGGGATAATGATCATCTAATTTACTTTTCCCAATTACTTAGTTGGAAGAAGTTAGAACTCGGAAGTGTAGGAGTGTTTTTTTTAAGGAAAAAAAAATGTGCAGGAGTAAAGTTAAATCTTTACAACCGACAAATTGTCGTCTTGTCCGGCCAATTTTTTCCAGCTCTCCATTAAAGGCCCAACTACATTTCCTGAAGTGGCCCAATATTTATTTCTCATAAATAAGAGGGACTAAAATAGATAATTTCCGGCAATTTTGAAATGTTTTGCCATGTGACTGGAACAGTTGTTTAGAATACTATTACATACTATTTTCAATAAAAAAATCGCGGAAAGGGCTAGGAATAGGATTGCATATATTTCCTGTAATATAATAAATTGTATATGTTTCATAATTTATTAAACCAGTGATATCTTTTTGGCACACCCCCATTATGAAATCTAAATCGCATAAAATATGGCTTTAGAAAACAAAATGTAATAATTATATTCCAATACAACTAAAAGTCAATGTAAGGTTGTAATTTTTCTTTTCCACATTTAACATATAACACAAAAAATTACCCCAAAAATAAAGTTAGTTCACCTAACTCCTTTGGGTAGGTTAGACTCAAATTTTGTTTTTCACGGATAATTTGGTAAATTTCACAAACATTATTACAATCTAAGTTTATGCAAGTCAATTATGATAGCCATGTTTAAGAAATATAGAGAGATAAACAAGGAAAATGATTCACTCTATTGCATAGGGAACATTGATGGAAGCACTTTACCCATTTCTTAGACAAAGTAATTATGCATTATAATCAACAACTATACAGCTATATCTTAATTAACAGGTCATAGGTATGGATAACAAAAATGTTTTATTTTATGTGGGGTTTGGTATGTTGATTAACAACAAAGAATATGCTAATAATTATTGGTTTGGTCAACTACAAGAAATGGTCTATTTGGTCTTCTTTCTGCCACTTTACGTGACAAAAGCCATCTCAAACGGGCTCCCAATCACAATTAAACCGTGTCTGGGTTGTTTCTTTGTTAGCTTCATATACTTTAGTTTATTCATTTGTATTATGATTATTATCCATTGATATTTACCTTTCATGATATAGACATATATTAATATTGTAATAACATGCTTTTCTCTCTATCTCTCTTTTTACTTTGAATAAATACTTTTTGTGAAAATATATTCTCTAACTCATACAAAGTAAGTAAAGTCAGCATCCATATAACAGAGAAAAATAAATAATTTTTTGGAATAATAGCATCTTTTCCCTAATCTTTTTTAGTGTTCGTATTTTATTCCCAATCTTTACATTTTAATATAAGTAATACATAACTTTTGAAGTTTGTTTTCAAACATCCGATTTGACTGAACCGAAAACTTTAAGAAAAATTATAAATAAACATGGTCCATTCTCGATATAAATTACTAAATAAAAAGTAAAAGATATGTATAAGCAAAGAATTATAAATAAAAAACTAACTATAAAATTGCGAATTTTTTTGAATAATTTTCATAATACAATTAGTGAAATATACCTCTAAATATGTGTGGTTATGCAATTACCCCTATTTTTTTTGGCAGTCTACCGACACCTCATTCATGGTCTATAGCGTATACACGAAAAAAAATTGAAATAAATATTAGGTTACTTATCATGTGCATTCAACCCCACCATACTCTATAAAATCCCCTTTAATATTTTTTCTGAAAAACGGCCCACCATACTCTTCAAAGTTCTAACAGCACAGTACTGTACAAAAATCACGGCACCGAATAATGATTGATTTGATATGATTTAATTTAATTTAATTTAATTTAATCACCATTCATTACTCAAAAAATCCATTTGGCATTTTCCGCTACGGCGCACCCACCACCGCCGGCGGTGGCATATTCCTCTTTCCCTAATCTCCTCCTGCCACGTGTACCCGGTCCCACACTCTCCTAACACACTGAATCCCCTCCCATTTCTCTCTCTCACACACATTCAGAACACACAAAATCGCCGTTGCTCCAAATATCCGGCGATAATTTCATCTTTCCGAAATTTATTTAGTTTGTTAACAAATAAAGACTTTGTTTCCTTTTCTGTTTCTTTTGCTTTTCTATCTTTCTTTTTGTCCTCTCGTTTGAATTTATTGCTCTTACTGTTTCGGGGTTTGATGCATTTATAGCCGTCTGATTGACTCTTTGATCCTTTCCGGCACTTTTCGAGGTGCCCTTTTGCTCTTTCGAGTGTTTGGGATTGGACCTGGTGTGAATTGTGCTTGTTTTTACTGAAATTGAAGTTTTAGGTTTTTGGGGTGGTTTGCGGTTTGGTATGCTTGGTTGATCGACCGATTTTGCGTCGATCATCAAGAATTGGAAGCTGGTGATCGAGGATTGGCGATGTCAGGCCCGTTGGATCGATTTGCTAGGCCTTGTGAGTTGGTGTTTTGAATTTCTTTATTGTTTGATTTGCATTTGTGATGCATTTATGATGAAAGAACTTTTTTTTTTTTTTAAAGCTAATTGAGCTTGTAGGTGTTGGTTTTTCCGTTGGGTTAGGGTAATTCGTTGTTTTAGATTAGTTTTTGTGCGTTAGGACTGATGGGGTTTCGGATTTGTTTGGTTTGGGATGAAGAAAAGATTCTGGGATGATATGATGGGGTTTCACCTCATAATGTTCTTGTTGGTTTTGTGCTTGTCTGTTGTGAAAATTCGGCTAAAATTGTGAAGTAACTTGTTGAGGAGTTTTTATACGTTTTTGGTAATTTAACTGTTCATAATTTTCAAAGGATGGGATGGGTAGTTTTGATTGAGGTATTCGTGGAATATTATTCCTGCCAAACTGGAAAATGCGTGTGTTTTCTGTTACTCATTTCTTCTCTTTATTTAGGAACGATTCCCTTTGATTTCTTTTTCTGATTGTGGGGTGTCTAAAAATTGAATTTATGTAGATGCCTACTGCTAAGTTTGGAGTAATTTTTGCCACTCAATTGTTGTGATTTCATGATAACTCTGGGGTTAAACTCCCAATTCTTAAGAGTAAAGAGCTGTTGAGCTTTTAAGGGAAAATGTTTTGATTTTGAGAGTGGATTAAGTTATGGAACTTTTTACATGGAACTCCTTTGTCAAGCAAAGGGAGTTGTGTTCATCCTTCTTCAAAATAATTTTCTCACATCTATTTCTATTTGTTTTTCGTGGAACAGGTTTTGAGGGTTCTTCTGGTAATGATGAGAAAAGAGAAAGGAAATCTGATTTTGAGAACTCTGAGGATGAAAGAAGGACGAGAATTGGTTCTTTGAAAAAGAAAGCGCTCAATGCATCTTCTAAGTTCAAGCATTCTCTCAAGAAGAAGAGCAGTGGTAGAAGAAAGAGTGATGGCAGAGTGAGTTCTGTTTCAATTGAAGATATCCGTGATGCTGAGGAGCTGCAAGCTGTTGAGTCGTTTCGACAGGCCTTGATATTGGATGAGTTGCTGCCAGAAAAATTCGATGATTACCATATGATGCTGAGGTAATTACTTCTGCTGCTAATTTTCATTAAATGCACTTCTCTTTCTTAACCATGGTACAATAATGACAACCCTGAGAGTAGGGAAGAGATCTTCATTTATAACGTCACACTTCATCTAAATCCACCTTGAAACAATTGCATTGTCATTCATGGATTTGCCACAGCTTGGGCCTGCATGATAATTTTATGGTACTTTTTGGGGTTATCTTGCTTTTGCCTGCATTTATTGCTTCAGTTAATATGCAACAGCTGACTGGTTTTCTTTATAAATTTTCTAAAATTGTACTTGTAGGTTCCTGAAAGCAAGGAAATTTGATATTGAAAAGTCGAAGTTCATGTGGGCTGACATGATCCAGTGGAGGAAAGATTTTGGCACTGACACTATTTTGGAGGTAATTAGACCAACAAGCCTAATCATTTTAGAATGTTGGTCTTATCTCTTTGGTTAGTTGTTGATCCTATCTGTTTATTTGTTGGTCAGATTCTAGGGATTAGTATACTCTCATCGTTATATACTTCTTCTTTGTACAAGTTAATTAATCAATACAAAATCACTTCTTTACTATTCTTTACTTTGGCTGTTGTTGCCGTAAATCTTTGCACTAACTGAATCTCTCTTAACGTGATTCTTCCGACCAGGATTTTGATTTCCAAGAGGTGAATGAAGTTTTGAAGTATTACCCCCATGGCTATCATGGGGTTGATAAAGAAGGAAGGCCAGTATACATTGAGAGACTAGGGAAAGTTGATCCAAACAGACTTATGCAAGTTACGACTATGGATCGTTACATAAAATACCATGTGAAAGAATTTGAGAGAACCTTTGCCATAAAGTTTCCAGCTTGCACTATAGCTGCAAAACGACACATTGATTCAAGTACAACTATTTTGGATGTTCAGGGTGTGGTATGTTTTTACACATGTTTTGCTTCATTGTCATCAAATTCCGTGATTTCTGATTCAGTTCAATTTGAGGAGTTATTTTTAACTGTCTTATAATTGTTTTGTAGGGCTTAAAAAACTTTACCAAGAGCGCAAGGGATCTCATTACACGGCTTCAGAAGATTGATGGTGATAATTATCCCGAAGTAACCACCTGGAATCTTTATTGTCCAGCTTATGAAATTTTATATGGTTGACTAGTAATTCATTTTATACCTCTTAATTGCAGACACTCCATCAAATGTTTATCATCAATGCTGGTCCAGGTTTTAGGCTACTGTGGAACACTGTGAAGAACTTTATTGATCCCAAGACTGCCACTAAGATTCATGTATACAAATTGCTTCTCAATTTTTATCATTGTAAGATTTATTTCATTCAATACGAGAGACTGGCTGAAACTAACTCTTTGTCTATTTCTGTAATATTCACAGGTTATCGGGAACAAATACCAAAACAAGTTGCTTGAAATTATAGATGCAAGGTGAACAGGATGATGCCATTTTTCTTGTCTTGCTTGCTATTAATTAATATTGAAATCGTTTTCAAAACCTTTTGTTTGGGCTTGTGTAGCCAATTGCCAGAATTCTTGGGAGGAACGTGTACCTGTGCAGATGAAGGGGGCTGCCTTCGCTCTGATAAAGGACCATGGAAGAATCCCGAGATACTGAAGGTCCTAACTTTCCTTGATTTATTTGAATATTTTAGTAACATAGTACGATAGATTTTTTGCTTTCATAACGTTGTTTTAACTTTAAGGTAATTGACTTGATGATTCAGATGGTGCTTAACGGTGAAGCACAGCGCGCCAGGCAGGTCGTTAAAATCCTCAACAGTGAGGGGAAAGTAGTGTACGCTAAGCCTCATTATTCCATGGTATGACTTTTGTATTTTTTACTTTGTAGGACATATATTTGTCTGTTGATCTGATTTTGAGTTGAGGTATACTATGTTTCTCTATTTTTGTAGCAGTTGAAAGGCAGTGATACGTCTACTGCAGAGTCTGGGTCTGAAGCTGAAGATATCACTTCTCCTAAAGCAACTAGGAGTTACTCACAACTTCGTTTGACTCCAGTCCGTGAGGAGGTATGGTTAAGCCTTGCGCTTCTCTATTGATGCACGTACAAAAATAAGGGTATATGGTTAATGAAAGAGGGTAAAAAATTCTCAATTAAAAGACGAGGGCAATTCTGGATTTTTATTGATTTCTTTGGTGAGGTGATCATAAAGTTGACATTAACTGCAGTTATGTATATGCTCAATTAGCCCTGGTGGATGTTTGCGTATTTATCCCTAATATTAACTTAATCTTGTTTGGGAGTGCAGAAAGACAATACTTGATTTGGTATCTACAATTAAGCCCAGACAACTTTTCTTGTTGTATAACGTTAAGAAGAATGCCTAGGGAATGTAAAAGCCTAATATTTTATTTCCCAACATTTCTCTTACTATTTGGTATTTACTAGAGAGTTACATTTTCTTTTAATCCTTTGTCAGGCAAAGGCTATTGGAATTCCTGGCTATGCTGGTAACTTGTCAGGATATGACGAGTATGTCCCCATGGTTGACAAGGCCGTTGATTCTGGGTGGAAGAAGCAAACTATTACTCAAAATCTTAACATTTCTAAAGGTGCTACATTTCGGTTTAGAATCTCTGTGTGTGTGTGGCAAACAAATTGTTCTGATGAGTGGAAACTTGAAAACCCCGAATACTTATTTGTGGTCACTACCCCCTAATTTCCCCCGTTTTCTACTACAGTATAACTTTTTAAAAAGTATGCCAATTTTTCTGTGTTATAATTTCAGATGTGTTTCCAGCTGCTGATTCTCAAAAGGCCCCTGAAGGGTTTTGTGCTCGAATTTTAGCTGCTCTTATGGCCTTCTTCATGACATTTTTCTTGTTCTTCCGTTCAATATCATTCCGTGTCACCAAAAAACTTCCTGATGCATCATCTCAGCCGGAGCAAATCATTCAGGAATTTTCTTTTGACACGATGCCCAAGGAAGAGTGCAGGCCACCATCCCCAACTCCCTCGTTTACAGAGGCAGAACTTTTATCTTCGGTTATGAAGAGACTGGGCGAGCTTGAAGACAAAGTTACTACTCTTCAAACTAAACCTTCTGCAATGCCATATGAGAAAGAAGAACTGCTCAATGCTGCTGTTTATAGAGTCGATGCCCTGGAAGCGGAGTTGATTGCAACCAAAAAGGTATCCTTTTTACATATAGTGTTTTTCTTTTCTTTTGTTTTTTTCCTCCCTATTTTGTGTCACGCTATGTGAAGGAAAATGCTTGTTTTCTTTTTAGAATGAGTTAAACAATACTATTTCCTAGGGAAAAATTTTAGTGTAAATGAGAAAATTGAAAATACGGGCAATTGAAGCTTAAGCTGCTTTTTTTTTTTTAAATCTTTTCTGTGAGCAGGCTCTTTATGAGGCTTTGATGAAACAAGAAGAGCTTCTTGCTTATATAGACAGTCAAGAAGAGGCCAAGTTTCGCGTAAGTTGAAGTTTATTTATAATTTTATATGTAAATAGATAGTTGCAAAGTAAATCCCATGCTGACGAGCTTCTGTTTCTCTATTCAGAAGAAGAAGTTTTGCTGGTAAGACTGTCGTGATCTGGAGCGGCGGGACTTTGTTGTTTTGAGCTGTTATCGAATATGTAAATTTCACCGGTGTTGTATACCTTCTTGTTTGTGTGAATCTATACTGGAGATATATGAATATATACATTATCTGGAAACTCTGCTGGTTTGCGGTTTGTTTTGAGCGAGATCCATTTTGAGTGATGTGTGAAACCCTATTGTGGTATAAGTGTACTGGAGTCATGAATACATGATTTCAAAACGATGCTGATGCTGGTCTGGTTTAAGATGTGCTTCTTTGAGGGAGATGCCTTTAGAGAGATTCTCCCTCGCATTACACCCCAAAAGTCTAGATTTTGTTGCATCTTTAACTTTCAAGATACAAAAATTCTATACAAAATTATGGATAATTAATCAGTTGGGATGTAATGTAGATTTCTTATCCAGGGGAAGTTTGTGTAATTAGTTTAAACTTAAGATATGTCGGTCACTATGGTAAGATCTCAGCGATTTTGGTTCGTATTTGGGTCCGAGCATCCATTTTATACAAGGGTTTACTCTATTCCCCAACCATCTCTCAACTTACAACCCTACTTTAGAAAGAAAATGGAACCAAGAAATGCATGTGCAAACACTACTCAGGGTTTTCGAAACCTTCTTGCAAGGAACAAAGACAGCGCTTCGTATAATCCACTCAACTTACAAGCAACAGCCAATTGTTGGTGGTGAAGGGAAGCAGGTTTTGCCTATTGTTGGAATAGAATTCCAAGGACAAACTTCACCTTACACAATATTACACTATGATAAACAACACTTAGGAATTTACAAATAGCTCTGAAAAACAAAACTTCTACAACTGAGGAAATCCATCTGCTTGGAGACCGCATTGTTGGTTCTCGTGGGTTGCTACCACTAATTTCGGAAAGAATAAAAACTTACCTTCTTTACAACCGTATTTGTATATGTTGTTAGAAAGCGAAGAACTTCTTCTTTTTCTTCTTTTTCTCGATGTAGGCAATTAGCTCCTCTTGTTGAGACAGGGATTGCTCAAGATTCTGCAAATTGAGTAGGGAAAGTTTTTGTAATTTTTCAAAATTAATGATCAAAGATGTAATGTAAATCAAAATCTTTGATAGGGGAGGGTTTTGTAATTTTTCAAACTTCAGGGGGAGTTTCTGTAAATAGATCATCCGAACCTTTCTAGCGGCTGAAAGCTCTTGCTCCAAGGCATCGATACGGCTCAAGGCGTGTTTCAACATCTCCTCCTTTTCAGGAGGCAGAGTCACGGGCTTCTTGCGAAGAATACTGATCTTCTCCTCCAATTCATTCATCCTCTTCATCATGATCAAATAATCTGCTCTTGTTATGGAGGCTTCCGGTTCTAAACTACGAGCCCGGGGTTTTATCATTTCATCTCCATGCATCGAGTTTGAATATAGTGTGGCATCTGTAAGCTTCTTAGGCATGTTACGCGTCATTCGCACCATAGTAACAACTCCCATCACAAAGGTCAGCACTCCGGTGAAGATTTGGTTGCTTACGCCTTCTTGACCTTTAATGCCATTCTGTCCAGGGAAATAATCTGTGTAAGAAAGATGAATCAAATCAGTTTATAAGTTCAAAAGATGTTATACTTCTGCTTTCCTGAAGTAATCAATTTTCAGGGTTTTGAAAGAAGTGATTAGCATTTTAAGTTCATATCTTGATCAATTCAGCTTCTTATTTCTTTAATTATATTTATATATCTGAAAATATTATCAACTTTTTTTTTTTGTATTTTATGTACATGTTATTATAATGTATGATAAATATCAAGATTTATATGTATACCTCTAGCAAGAATTAATTCCTTTGAATGCACTTCTTTTGGAAAAGCTGCTGTAATGGCCTTCTCAACCGCAGCAGCTTGTTCCTTCTCGACCGCAGCAGCACGTTCCTTCTCGACTTCAGCAGCATGCCTGGGACTGTCTGCAGTGGAACTGTTTTTGGTTTCCTGAACAAGAATTGTTCTTTTAAGAAAAACATTCCTGTAATTATAAGAATAGTAATGCTGCAATGGATTTCACGTAATTGCGTGCTTACTTCTTCATTAACAGACGGGAGCACTGGATTTGAGACGTTTTCCCCTGTAGGAGTGCTCATTTTGCAGAAAGAGTTGATTTTCTTCATACTAGCACTCTACATGAACAGATATTAGTGCTAATTTGAACAGACATTACTCTTCAGTCTTCAGTATGGGTTTATGTAATATTTGTAAACTTTTAAGGGTAGTTTGTGTAATATTTTCACTTTTAAGGTGTGTGTTGGAAAAACATGGTACCTTGGTAACAACGTGCTCATCCTCCACAGGGTTCGTCTCATCGACAGAGGAACTGTTGCCTGATTTTGCGCATTTATGTGCACCGCTACGGACCATCTTCAAACCAAAATAATCACTGCTTCTTAAATTTCAGCGTGAAATTAACACACGATAGAAAGTGCTCTTGTCATCAGCACAGGTTTTACATACTTGAGGAATAGAGAATATTAGCTAACCTTCATGATCTCTGGATCATTCCAGGGGCCCTTATCGGAAAGCATGCAACCACCTTTATCCGCACAAGTGCATTTACCGCCCAAGAACTCCGGTAGCTCACTGATACAAAAACCAATGAAATTGCACACATTGATTAAAAAGATAAGGGAAATTAAGGAGGGCGACGTAAAAATAAGGCAGCTTGAGTAGTAACTTTTCATCGATGACCTCAAGCAGCTTGCTCTGATATTTGTTACCCAAAACCTGGTAAGAAGAATAACACCAACTTGATTTTCATTACATTTAAGCAAGAACGGTGAAATTTTATTACAGGGAGATGAATGTAGGTTACGTGGATCTTGGACGTGGTTTTCGGGTCAAGGAAAGACTTGACTGTGTTCCACAAGAGCCTAAAACCAGATCCTGCATTGATAATAAACATTTGGAACAGGGTCTGAAACAAACATGAAAATTGTCAATGTTGGTATTTGCTTACTTGTACCATAACATATTTATGTAATAATTGAATAATAGTAGTTCCCTCGTATCAAATAATGGAATAAGGGGAAGAAATGAGCACCTCGGGGTAATTATCGCCATCAATTTTCTGAAGGCGTTGAATGAGTTCTCTAGCTGCTTTATTGAAGCTCTTGAGCCCCTGAAAATGCAAGAATTTCGTACATAACTAGATATTTTGTCACAATAAATGATTTCAGCAAGCTTAATAGAGAAAAGGGATAATTACACCGAAATACCCTGAGGTTTGACTGAACAACACAAAACATCCTCTGAGGTTTGAGAAATTACAAAAACATCCCCTGAGAAAAAATTTACATGACATCTATCTCCATGAATATTGATGATTTATCAATATTTCTTCAAGAAAATCCCATTTTGTAATTTAAATGCCCTTGACACTGACCTATGTGTATCTAAATTAAATTCACGGCTATAAAAACATTCGATAGGATTAATCTTAGAGATGATGAAGAAATTATGTAATTTCTCAAACTCGGAAGAATTTTTTGTAATTAGGCCAAATATCAAGGTATATCAGTGTAATTATCCCTGAAAAATGCCACATTTGAGTAGTTACTGCTAGTAACAAAATGAAGAATAATTATAACTTCATCCCTCTTATTACTACCACTTAGCTTTTTTTTTCCTTCCCGTTAATACAGTAGGCGTACCACTCCTGAAACATCCAAAATGGTGGTGCTCTGATCAATTTGCTTCTTCGCAGCAATGCAACAGGCGGGAAACTTGTCAATGAAGGTCCTCTCAAACTCCTGAACGTGGTAGTTAAGGTATCGATCCATAGTCGTCACTTGCATAAGTTTGTTTGAATCAACCATTCCGAGTCTTTCAATGTAAACAGGTCTCCCGATTTTGTCAACGCCGTGATGCCCTTGTGGATAGTATTTAATAACCTCTTCTCTCTCCTTGAACTCAAATTCCTAGAAACAATAAATTTTCAAAATACTTTAACCTAATTACTCAATGGAAAATCTTGACAAACGGGACGAAACCTCATGGGGTTTTGGCAAGAGGGATTTATTTGTAATTACACCAAACCTGATGGGGTGTGAGTGTAATTTTTCCTAAAGTATAAGTACCTCCATAATGGTGTCAGCACCAAAGTCCTTCCTCCACTGAAGCATATCAGCCCACATTTGCTTTGTTTTCTCAATCTCAAATTTCCTAGCCCTCAGAAACCTGTTACATTTCATAAACTTTATTTTATTTGCATAATCTTCAAAATTTATACGTAAACTTTTTTCTAAAAAGAGTTACCTCAGCAGCATATGATAGTCGTCGTGTTTTGCAGGCAACAATTCTTCAAGGATCAGCGCCTGGCGAAAGGCGTCTACGGCCTGCATTTCCTCGGCATCGTGCTCGTCTTCCAACACGATGGACATGACTCTGCTGCTATTTCTCCTGTTCCGTAAATTCAATGAATTCCTAAATTTATTCGAGGCGTTAATCGCCTTCTTCTTGATAGACCCAAGCCTTGTTTCCTTAGCATCTTCTGAGTTTTCCATGTCAATTTTCTCCAAACCTACAAAACCCTGCATCATTATTCTGCCACTTCAAGATTCTCATTAATTATTACAATTAAATCATGCTTTCCAGATTTATTTAGCTTATTAAGAAGGAAAATGATGAAAGAATGGCTTACTTGACCTGAAAATTGACATTACCTTCGCTTGGTCCTGACATAGTTAATGCAATTTGCAAGTTTGATTTCTTTTGTTGGCAGAAATTAATATCGTGCAAGTTACCAACTTGCAGATTGCCTACACCTTTTTTCCACAAAGTTTTTAAGTTAAATTTAATCTTTTGTTCCATGAAACCATAAATTATTACATGCATACGTTATTGTAACATCACATTGGACGAATGCAAGAAATACCATATAAGATATCAACATATTTATATTGTAATTATTCAAACTTTCTACTTCAAAAGATATCAAAACTGGTGAAAAAGATTAAAAATGCATCATTTGGATTTGTGTTTTTTTATATAACAGAGGTGTATTACCTAAATGGAAGTGCTGAGCTTCGATCAATCTCTTGCGAGGAGAAGAGACGGGAAAGAGAAATTTAGAGAATAAAAATGGAAAAGAAAGAAAAAAAAATAGGGGAAAAAAATGGAAGAAATTACTTACCAGGACAAAAGGTTAGAGAAAGAATGGTATGGAGATAGTTTTGTTTTAACCAAAATAGCCTAAAAAGTCTGTGGCTTTTGATAACTCAATTCAATGGATGTCCATTATTCATTGACTCCCATTCTTTCTTCATAACCCCTTAAATAAACCTATCCATCAATATATAATGCTAAACATATCAAGAATTTGGAATGGGGAAAGATATCAAGAATAATTAAAATCTGATCATGAAGTCCAAACACCAGTTAGGATTTGGCTGAATTACAGTGCCACCATTACAAATTTTCAAGATTAATCTACTAAATCCCAATTGCAATAACAGCTTTTACCTAATAATTTCAGCTTTTTTTCTGGAAATTCAACATAATTTCCTTTTTGAAGGATAATATAAACCATAACATAACTAATATCCGCCGCAGATAGCATATCAGGTTATATATATCGTATTACTGTTGCTTCATAGTTCAAACGCCTCCATCAATGAGTCTTGATTCCATCTTCTATCTCTGATCCCACAGAAGCTCCCAAATCCTTGCCTTCGACATTTCCAGCTCCGATTTCCTCTCCAAGAAACTCAACCAACACTTTCAGAGCATCAGCAGCCACATCCTTCTTCATGATCTTCGAACTCATCTCCCCAAACGACGAGGCATTAGCAATCTTCATCAGTTCTTTGAGCCCTTCAGGAACATTCTCAATCTTCAACATAGATCCCTGATTACTCACTTTCAAATTCTCTTCTCTAGCCAAGTCTTCCACTTTCTTAAGCTCGAGAAACTTGATCAGGCCCCGAAGAGCAGCTTCAGGGTCGTCGCTCTTCAGAAGCTGCTCGCCTACTTCAGCAGGAGTGACTTTAGTTGCGGCTATTAGGCCTTCGGCCTCTGACAGAAGGGGGTGCTCTGAAATGCTGAGGTAATTGTTCGCAAGCATTTTGAATCCACACGGAGTGCAATAAGACATGTGGATGTGGACATCCATTCGGCCCGGGCGGAGCAGAGCAGGATCGAGTTTGTCTTTGTGGTTGGTGGTGAATATGATGATCCGTTCGTCGCCCATGCTCGACCATAGCCCGTCTATGAAATTCAGTAGACCTGATAATGTCACCTGAAACAGAGAAACACAAATGTGCAATATAGTTAGTTTTGTCTCTTCATCATGAGAAGTTAAATCTTAGCTCCTAAAAATTCATAATTCATTAAACAAAACATCTGAAATGAAATATTATGGTACTAAATTACCAACATTTGTGATTGATAAATGAAAACTTGCCTTAGGTCCTTGATTCTGTTGGAAAGGAGGAAAATGTGACGGAGGTGGTGTCTTTGCTGCTGCTCCATTCTTCCTCTCAGACAAATCAATCGAAGCATCAATGTCTTCAACCACAATTATCGATCGGTTAGCAGTCGAAATCAGCAATCTCCTCAAATCAGAATTGTACCTGATATCAGTCAACTCAAGATCATACACATCAAAGTTGAGATAATTCGCCATTGCCGCGATCAAGCTCGATTTCCCCGTCCCCGGCGGCCCGAACAACAAATAGCCTCTTTTCCAGGCCTTCCCCACCTTCCTATAAAACTCTTTCCTCTTCACAAACCGATCAAGATCATCAATTATCGCCTTCTTAATCTCATCATCCATCGCCAAAGTCTCAAACTTGGCCGGATGATCTAGAATCACCGACTGCCACGGGCTCATCCTACTTCCATGTATTCTATCACTCGTCAATGTGTGCAATTTCAAAGTTTTCTTCTCTTCCTTAACAGCTCTCGATCTTTCCAGAACATAAGGCAAATACTCATCAATGACTCTGTTTTTGTTCCATTTGTGGAAAGTTAACTGGACGAACCTGTATTCGGATGTAAGAGTCGGACGAAACTCATCGGAGTAATCATACCGCGGCGCCTTGGTTGTTTTCGTCACCATTCGCCATTTGAGGTGTATATTGTCGAACTCGTCAATGATCTCCTCGTTGCCGCCGAGGGAAACCTGGATTTTGCGCTCCTTTTCGGGGAGCGTAGCGCGGAGGAGCCTGGTGGAGGGGGCGGTGAGGGTGGTTACGTAGAGGTGCGCGGCGGTGAAGAGGTGGTTTTTGGTGAGGCCGTCGTATTCGTCGATGATGATGGTCATTTCTTTGGAGAATGATGTGAGGAGAAGGTTGAATTTGGAGCGGAAATACTGAGTGAGCTCGGGGGGAATGAGGTCTCTGGCGATTGAGCGGATGAGCACGGCGGTGGCCGCCGCCGAGGCGGCGGTGGATATCAGGGATTTGGTGGAGGGGAGTTCGAGTTTGGAAAACATGGTGGGATTTTCCGGTGGGTTACTACTGGGAATGTGTTGAGGTGTGGGAATTGGGATTATATGGAGAAGTTTGTGAGTGTAGTGCACGGCAATTTGTGCAGAGATGAGAGAGTCTAGAAACGAAATAAGTGGAGAATGTGAAGAAAGAGTTGCAGTGGTTGCTTGTTTCTTTCGTGGAGGCTTCGGTGATTGGGTGTTCATATTTCACAATAATAATGTCTTGCATTGACTTTGACGTAAGATTCTCAATTGCAAACAGGAAAAGCCTGCATTGCATTTGGAGCTTTGTTTCTTTCCAGGTCAAGTCAGTTTGTACAATAACATAATAAATGAGAGTATTGAGGGACAGCCATTAACGTTTTTCTAATGTAAAGAGGCCAATCAGGCCATGCCCATACTCATAAAATACTAGTTTTTCATTCACCCCTTTAAATTTGACTTGCGACAAACTTTAGTCATTATTTAAGAGATTTTTTTTTCTTTTTACATTTATAACCGACTGTAATTTAAATTGTTTTTTAGTGGTTTTGGCAAAAAAAACTTTAACACCTGGCCCCACATGTCTCAATCAAATTAAAGAGGAAGATACTTTGAGTGGCAAAATAGAAAATTCATATAACTAATTTAGCAAATAACATAAACAAGTAAACAAGAAAGGAAAATCACTATTCATTTTCTGGCCCCAATAGATAGTCACCCTCCCAAGTAAACGGACTCTTTGAAGATTATGTTAGATCCGACATGTTTGCGTGTCGAATTCACATTACTACACGAGAATAAACATGCAAGTGCTACACTGATTATTTCAGAAAATTATTTAATTTCAACTAAATAAAGTCCAGACAAAAGCTTCAAGACCATAGTTATAATTTGGCTGAATTGCAGCAGCGCCGTTACAATTGCACTAGAGACTAAACAGCCAAAACTCCCAACCTGCAATAACAGCGTTTGCTGAACAATTTCAGCATTTCTGGAAATTTAACATAATTTCCTTTTTTGATAGCTAATATAACATAACTAATATATACCATATTAATGTTCCTCCAAAGATCAAACCCCACCCTCAAAGAGTCTTGATTCCATCTTCTATCTCTGATCCAGACACACTTCCATCTCCAATTTCCTCTCCAAGAAACTCACCAACACATTCAGAGCATCAACAGCCTCATCCTTCTTCATAATCTTCTCACTCATCTCACCAAACGACGAACCATTAGCAATCTTCATCAGTTCTTTAACCCCCTCCGGAACATTCCTAATCTTCGACGTAGATTCTTGTTCAGAGCCAAGTCATCCACTTTCTTAACTGGAGAAACCTGATCAGGCCCCGAAAAGCAGTTTCAGGGTCGTCGCTCTTCAAAAGGTGTTCCCCTACTTCAGCAGGAGTTACTTTAGTCGACGCTATTAGGCCTTCGGCTTCCGTCAGAAGGGGGTGCTCTGAAATGGTAGTTGTTTGCAAGCATTTTGAATCCGCACGGGCAGCAATAGGACATGTGAATGTGGACATCCATTCGGCCAGGACGAAGCAGGGCAGGGTCGAGTTTGTCTTTGTGGTTTGTGGTGAATATGATGATCCGTTCATCGCCCATGCTCGACCACAGCCCGTCTATGAAATTCAGTAGTCCTGATAAAGTGACCTGAAGTGGGGGGAAAAAAAAAAAGAAAAGTGTAATAGTTCGGATAATGTGGGATAAATCTCCAATTATACATCATATTTTGAAATAACCCTCCCATACAAATTTCATATAATGTAGTACAAAAACGTTATCATGCAATACTTATATCCTGTTATATAGTATAAATTCATTGATTTTGTAGTTCCGGGTACATGTAAACATTCAAATGTGTGTTGTATGAATTTCACATAATGTATTAAAAAACGTTGTAATACAGTTTGCTTTGATTTATCTAACTGATTTGTGTCTTTTCGTTTACGTTAAATGTTAATGGGATAAACATCAGGGTTCAAGGAACCACCTCAAATTCCTCGAAAATAAAACTTTACGCGTAGATTCGTTGAAATTACATAATGTAAGAAATATTTACTTCATGTATGTAAAACTTAAACTTCAAACTACTAAAAATTCATTCATTAGCATAAAACACATACGCAAGAAATATTTGCTAGTAAATTATGAATATTTGCGGTTGAAAACTTGCCTTAGGCGGTCGATTTTGTTGGGAAGGATAAATGTGATATGGAGGTGGTGTCTTTGTTGCTGCTTTGTTCTTCCTCTCAGACAAATCAATCGAAGCACCAATGTCTTCAACGACGAGTATCGATCGATTCGCAGTCGAAATCAGCAATCTCCTCAGATCAGAATTGAACCTAACATCAGTCGCGATAATTCGCTACCGCCGCGATCAAGCTCGATTTCCCCGTCCCCGGAGGCCCGAACAACAAATAGCCTCTTTTCCAGGCCTTCCCAACCTTCCTATAAAACTCTTTACTCTTCCGAAACCGATCGAGATCATCCATTATCGCGGCTTTCACCTCATCATCCGTCGCTAAGGTTTCGAACTTGGCCGGATGGTCGAGATTCACCGACTGCCACGGACTTATACCACCTCCAAGCATCCTATCATACTAGCTCCAATGTGTGCAATTTCAAGGTTTTTTTCTCTTCTCTAACAGCTTTCGATCTTTCCAGAACATGCGGCAAATACTCATCGATTACTTTGTTTTTGTTCCTTTTGTGAAAAGTTAACTTGATATACCTGGATTCCGATGTCACGGTGGGAGAAAACTCGCCGGAGTGCGAGTAATCATACCGCGGCGGCTGATTTTTTTTGGTCACCATTCGGCATTTTAATTGGATATTATCGAAGTTATCAGCGATTTCCTCGTTTCCACGGACGGAGACGTGGATTTTCTGTTCCCTTCCGGGGAGCGAAGCGCGGAGGAACCTGGTGGAGCTGGCGGCGAGTGTGCTCACATAGAGATGCGCGGCGGTGAAGAGGTGGTTTTTGTAGAGACCGTCGTATTCCTCGATGATTAAGGTCATTTCATTGTTGAAGGTGGCGATAAGAAGGCGAAATTTGGAGAAGAAATACTCGGTAAGCTCGGGTGGAACAAGGTCTCTGGCGATTGAGCGGATGAGCATTCCGGTGGCCGCCGCGGATGCAGCGGCGGAGATGAGCGATTTGGCCGACGGGATGTGGATTTTGGGGGACATGGTGTGGTTTGGTGAGAATGTGAATGAGCAGTGGGGATTAAATGGAGAAGTTCAGTGAGTGGAGTGTGCAGAGAAGCAGAGATTGAGAATGATTGCATTGGCTTTGGCGTCGGCCTCTCCACCCTCCAGTGTGTGCAGGCTGTTGTGTCGTTTCAAGTCTTTCTAAATATACGTACATCCAATATTTTGGAACTTGTTTTGGGTGAATTTCTAATTTTAGTGTATTTTTTTTTTTGTATATTGTAATTTTGATGTGTATTTTTTTATATTTTAATTTTGGGGTAATCTTTTTTCTGATAAAGCGGTGATTCCGTTTTATCAAAAAGAAGATTTAATACAAAAATTTATGAGTTTGTATATGTATTCATAAATTTTTTTATTAAATCCTCTTTTTGAAAAAACGTAATCACTGTTCACTACAGTGATTCATTTTTTTCAAAAAGAGAATTACCCCAAAGTTGAAATATAAAAACAATACACACCAAAATTACAATATAAAAAGAAAAATACACTAAAATTAGGAAAAAGCCATGTTGCTATTCACCCACCGCATCATCCATATCATGAAGTAGGATGGAAATGGAATCGGTATTATCCGTTTCCTTCCTAAATTAATTGACAAATTTTAATTATAGCTTATTGTTCTAGTGTAAAAATGGTGTATTTTTTTGGATAATTTAACTCTAATATAAAATGTGTTTTAAAAAATGACGATGTTATAAGAATTTTTTTTAAAAAAAAAAGTAGCTTCTGGCAGGAGGAGGATACCGACGACACAACGGCTAGGTGACGAGAGGAAGGGGGTTTCGGTTGAGGAGCGGTACTTGGTTCCTTTGTTTAACCAAGATTAGTTGTTCATATAAACCTTTTTTTTTTTGTTTAGATTAAAGTAGAATCGGCTGTTACAGAGTTCTTTAGGCTGTTTTTACTTTTCTTGTTTGTAAACCAATAGGAATGGTTTAGAATTTGAAAATTGAGGGACTATTTATCCTTGTCCGTACCAGATAAAATAAAACCTCCAAAAAGATGAGTTTAATATCAGTCCCATTAATTGTACGGATCCCGGGGCTCCATGAATTGGGTGTGAAAGCAAAATGGCAAAGTAAAGCCCGGAAAATGAGGGATTGCCAACGCCTTCCGGCTTCCATAACTCAAAAAGTAAATGCAGCCAATGTTTAATCAAAGTTAGTTGTTCATATCATTTTTTTTTTGTTTAGGCAAAATTCGAAATGTCAAATTTAGCAAAAAAAAATTGTACCGGCTGGAAGACGAGCAGGTGGCTTCGTGGTAAGTATCTGCACCTATGAACCGGTAGACCACGAGTTCGAGTCTTATCAGGGGTAATTGGGGAACCAGTATTGATCTTGTTTAGAAAAAAAAATTGTATTGGTTGAAAATTTTATGAATATATAGAATAAAATGAATGAAAGAGAATAAGTATTTTCTAAATTTTGAAAATTTAAAATTTTAATATATATATTTGGAATTTTTATAATTTTGGCCCCCCAAATTAAAAATTTTGCCCACCTTTAAGTCAAATCCTGGCTCCATTCCTGGCAATGTTTTAAAAATCGGACCGCACGGTCCGACCGCTCGGACAGTCGATCGGTCCCCTAAACGAACCGGGTAGGCCCCTAAAACCGAAAGTCCTTCAAAATCGCTCTATTTTGAAAGAACCAGACAAAACCGCGGTTCAACCGGTAAAACCGGCGAACCAGTCCCGGGTCAAGTGAACCTTCCGGTTTATTAAAAAACATTAAATTGATAAAATTAAACCCCAATTTCTCTAATTTTTTGTATTTTTCTCCCATATT
>JBBMKE010000011.1:19135810-19147674 GCA_037834125.1 Lippia alba | reverse complement strand
ATAATTGTGGATTTGGGGGAGAAAATGAACGCAGAGTGAGGGGTGGCGTCGCCTGGATGATGTGTGTGAGAGGGGTTCGGGAGTCGAAATCGAGAGAGAGAGAAAATGAGGAGAGAGAAAGCTTTGCTGTGACAATTAGCATGAACCAAATATATTTCCTTTTTCCAGATTTACGCAGTAAACTTGGTCACTGTAAAAATTATATATATATATATATATATTGAGATTTGAGATAACAATTTTTGTCATCTGCACTATACGTGATATCCTGAACATCTTGTACTATCGAGATTTTTGGACTTTGCATGCTAGAACTAAAAAATGCATGTGTTTGCATCCTATTGTTTTATGATAAATTGCAACCTGGCTCCACTTATCATGTGACACGTTGAAAAAATTTGGGGTACGTGTCACACATTCATAAAAACAAGGTTGCAATTAGTCACAAAACAAGAGTTGATGATGCAAACGCATATTTTTTTTATTTCGGGATTCAAAATCCAAAAATCGCGATAGTATGTTCAGAATATTTATCCCTTTGCATTTTAGGGAACAAATTATTTGGACTTACAATTTGTCACCTAATGTTTGCATTTGTGATATATATATATATATAGCTGTCGAAATGATTTAGAGTTTTTGGCTAAAAAATAAAATACGTGGCATATGTGTGACAAACGTCTAAGTTATTTTGAACTTATTACATTTTTTTGTAATATAAGGGACAACCTATTCCGACTTACAAACCATCCGTTAATGTTTGCATTTGTGATATGTTATCGTCTAAGTTTTTTTAGAAATTTTGGCTAAAAAAGAGGACAAGTAGTGGCGTATGTATAGCAGATACGCGTAATTTGTTTTGAACTATTACATTTTTTGCAGCGTATGGAACAAATCTATTTTAACTTACAAACCGTTATTTAATGTTTGCATCTGTTATATTTAACTTACATATGGCATACATACAATATATACACGTTACTTGTTTTAAAAAAAAATTAAAACCACTAAAAAATATTTAGATGGTGTTATGTACCTGTTTGTAAATCAAACTAATTTATTATGTGAGTCACCAAATTGGAAAAAATTAACTTAAATGTGAAAAAAAAATTATTATCTCTAATTTATTTATCAAACATGCTAAATTAAAAAAATAAAATTTGTTGCTTTAAAAAGGTTGAAACAAGACTAGAAAAGACATCGTGGAAATTAAGAAGAATAAATACGAAAATAAATGTTATTATTACACCTCGAAAATAAATCAATATAAATGTGAATATATGGGCGTGTGGGGCCGGAGTATAACATGCGCCTGCGCGTCTGTTTCACATTATGAGGGCAACGGCGTGCTTGCGTGGGTGCGGGTTATGCCGCTTCATGCTTCGGCGCATGTTAGCACTGAGCAACATGTACCCATACTAGTTGAGGTAACCGCGCATTGCGCGGTAACCTATGCCCGTGAATATGAATAATAATTATATAACTAACTATATGTTATAAATTATATGTACTTTATGATACACTAACTCACAAAGAAGTTGCTCATTTGTATTAAGCTATAAAAGTAGACCGTGAATATGAATAATAATTATATAACTATATGTTTTAAATTATATGTACTTTATGATACACTAACTTGCAAAGAAGTTGCTCATTTGTATTATATAAAGGTAGAGTACAATCCCCGCAATATCTAGAATTTCATGAAATGTAAATAAACTTTAAACATGAGAACAACTTGAGCCAAGGTAATCACTGAACCACCAATCTGTCCCATTGTGGCTCAAAGAAGACTCCGATGCTTCTGATTCAAACTTTATCCATTGTTGTAACTGTATGGCTGCCAAGTGAGCGTAAGCAAAGAGGAACAACTGCAGATTCAACAGACAAATATGAGACGCATTTCTCAAAAGAAAGGAAATATATATATGTGGAGATAAATTGGTTCCTAAGTTAAATCTTAATTACCAAGAGTCAACAGATACAACTGTGGTGCTAAGCTGGTATAGTAATGAATAATAAGCTGGTATAGTAATGAATAATAACAAAAGTTTAGAACAATAATTCTGGAAATTACTGATTTGCATATAATTAGCGAATGAAAATATCTTATTTTTAAAAGAAAATTAAGGGTCCACTTACACGTAGGACAGGGAATGCACAAGCTCCTCCAGATCATTACGGGAGAAACCAACGTCATCCAATACGACATGATAATGAATTGGTCGTGTTGTCCCCTAATAAAGTAATAATAGATAACATTTTATACAACATATGAGCATCATAAAGCATGGATCATAATATTGTTAATTCTTTTCTGACGATTATGAATTGAGGTTGCAAGAAAATGACAAAAGGTTCCTACAATCATCCCGGCGTGAGAACAGTGGTAAAAGTGATTGTTCTTGGGATGAAAAATTTTGCTGAATCAAGGGCGAGTCTGCAAGAGAAGCTTCGATTTAAGGCAAGTCAGGAAGAAATGTGCAAGAGTCTAAATTATAAAATATAATTTCAAGAAGTATCAAAATTATTTTGGTAATTAGAACAACACAAAAGAAGATTCTTGAGTCATAATCTGAAATTCTTTTCTACTACAAAATAATATGCAAATGGCGACCCAAATATTCTTTTTTAATCAAACTGATATTGAAATTTAAATATGTTTAGTACTATAGCTTTTACTGATCCCACCGAGTCACATTTCTGGCTGCATCACTGGAAGAGATAATATTACCTTTGGTTCGTCGCTTGTGTTTCTCACCTATTGTTGTTGCTGCTGCAGCCCTGCTTCTTCCTTTTTTTGAAAAATATTAGAAGAAGATTTCTTAAATACAAACAATGAATTCACAATTATCGCGAAGAATATGCTGCAGAATATTTCCTTTAAAAATTCTTATACCATACGCAATTGATAATACATCGATAACTGTAAGTAGTAACTTTTGGTGCACAATTCTACATACCATTTGTTTCTCCCTGTGCTCTGCTAGCAGAATTAAATCTCTAAGAGGCACCTTTTGATAGTCAATCTTATCTTCGGGAGTTCCAAGTAAAGCATGGTTCACTATATTAAAAATTGAGCCTGAACATTATTAGATTTTCAACTAACAATTTTAGTAGCACTAATAAAAGTACCTGAAATTAGTAAAGAGAGAAATAAAATAAATACATAAATATATTAAGGTTAATTTGAAGTTAATAAAAAAACAAATATGAATCTCGAATGCATAACAATATTATTATTTCAAGCATTCTTTCCTCCAAATATTAAAAATCAAAAACAATATGAATAGCATATATTGCGCATTATAAATGTAACCAACAAATAGAAATGTATGGTTTAGATAGATGAATGATTTAATCAGCACAAGGGGATAAGGAAGCCTTTGTTTTCTGCCAATCACATTTATGATCACAAACAATATGATTCAACTGAACAATAGAATAGAAGTTCTAAAATGAACTTAAAAAGAGAAACCTTTTTGGAAATTTTACTTGCTATTAAGAACAATGCACGAGCTTAAAGGACTTTTAGTTTCAAGGTCAAAATATAATATCAAATCATAAAACAGATTGAGACCAACATCATAATTAGTACAGTTTATACACCTACAGAACACCATACAATGCAACCAAATCCAATAAAATCAGTCTATAGAAGCATCAAATATTGAATTACCAGTATCCTCTATGAAGTCATGACATACTAACATTTTTCTAACTCGCTAAGGACCTCTTTCATTTACTGAATATCGATAATTTATTTTCCAAGGAAGAATAACACAGAATCACTAAGGAAATTCTTTGCAGCAAGATCAGATGTGTACAACCTCTTTGACCATACAAAAATGATAACTTACCATTTTTAATACTGCATACTCATAATTTTAACACTTAAAAATATATAACGCTCATGATAGCATCATGTGTAAAGATATGATGCCAATACAGCCAAGCATCCAAAAAAATAATAAAATGAGTACTGACCAACGAGCAAAGAATTCAACAATGGCACAATCAGCAGGAGTTCCCTTAAGCACAGACTCAAAGTTTGTGGTATTTAATTTCTCAGCATAATCTGGCTTCTCAGTTCTACTGTTGTCTATTGATCAGAAGCCAACGAGATCCAGCCGCAAACGGAGCTGAGACTGGAACCCCCCGGCAACAATGACGCTTTGTTGCTACCAAAAAACAGCCTAACAAGTAACAAAGTGAGAACTGGTTGCAAAAGTCATGGAATTTCAGCAAATGAAAAATATGATTTTTCTCATACATATATGTATCATAACATACAAAATCAAAAATCAAGATTTATAACAACTGCATTTGATGCAGTAAACTACATAAAAAAAGAAAGACGAAGTCAATAGATTCCAAACGCTCCAAATAAATCAAGATAGTCCGCATTAAATAAATTTTCCGAAAGCTCTCAGAAGAAAGTATCATTTGGGATTAAAAATTCCAAAAATTATATGACCCAACTAAATTAAAAGTCATATAACACAAATTCCGAATACCATTTTACGAAACCTCATTAAACCCAATATCTATAAAGAACTTGATGATGGCATACACATTGCATTCTTGGCTTGTAGAGTATCAACCAAGTGTGCATCTTCGTCAATTAGGTTCTAAAGGTCATGATCATCAACTAAAAATGCTCATCTTATTCATTTTATTGGGACAATATTTAAGTGAAGCTTATTTAATCACACAAACCTTAAACATCACAGTTTTTCCTCTTACCTCTTAGGAAGCAAGCAGAGAAGTAACTCGGGCTCTGGAGGCTTTGCCTGAATTTCTTCATACATCTTCTCCACCCTAACAACAGACAGAGATCATCTGAATTTTGGATTTTCATCAAAGATATGACAGAATGGGTCTTCGATTTCCTAATGTAATGAATAAGTCAAAATGGTTTATCAATCATTTCCATACAGAAAACAGTACAGGGTCAAATAAAACTTACAACTCCGGAACAAACATTCTTCAAACTCCTGATCAGTTGAGGCAGGAGTAGCGTACAGGAAATTCACAACAGCCCAACGTTCTATCTTAGTGTCCTGAACAACTCTCTATATAGCCAAAACTGAAATATATCATGAGCTTACAAGGAATATTCATATGTTATTAGCTAACACATACCTTGGGAGTTGGCAAAATACAGCTTTCAACCTGAGTAAAACTGCTACCAGTAGAAATCCCACAATAGCGAAGCAAAGGCATCATAATTGCTGATCTTCAAAGCCTGCAACAAGATAGGCGGAGCTATTTCGTCTCAAACACCGGCAAATAACAAAAAAACTCACAAAAATTTGAGAATTAAAAATCAGAAAACAAACCCCATATTCAAATTCCAATTATCTTGTATGCTTCTTGTAAAAACTAAAATTTCTTCAATTGTCTTGTATGCTTCTTGTAGCAGAACCATAGCCATTTCCGAAAACCTTTATATAATTTGCAAATTTTCATGATTGATAAGCATACGGATGAACGGCTAAGTGTAGAATTAAGAAACGGTCAGGTAACAAAATTAAACCAAACGGAAGAAAGCATTGATAAAATTGCACTCCGGGGAGACACGTATAACAAACATCTGTTGTCAGCCATGGAGGAAATTGTGAGGAAAAAAGAAAGGAGAAGAGATCAAGAGATGCGATCAGGAAGACACGTTGAACGAAGAGAAAAAGGGAGGAGAAATCAGAAAGTTCTACATAAGGGAAAACGACGTCGTTTTGGAGTAAAAAGGGAATAATCCCGTGCTTTGCATAACTCTACAACCGGACGACGAAAACTCCCTTATCGCGCTTATATATATAGGTATAATATATACTATCACTGAATTTACCCATAATTATAATTTAATATCTACAATATTATTAATAACACCGGCCTCCTAATAATTTATTTTAGCTAAAGAAATTTCCTCAAATAAGAGAGATATCTGAATATTCTAATTTCTATTTGGGTTGTTTTTGCGCCAAATATAAAATATCAGGGATTTTAATATTAACTAGCAACTCTGCACACTCAAATGCCTGTGCAGATAAAAAATTAAGATAGTAAACAAATAAAAATTAAGATTTAGTATTTTATATATTTGAAATTAATTAATTTTGTATTTTGATTTTTTTAAAAATAATTAAAACTAAACTAAAAAGAAATCTAGAGTCCAAGAAAATAACTTGAAAACCTTTGTGTTGTATGTGAGGTGGTTTCTTTTCTAAGATTAAAAAAAAAAAGAAAAGAAAAGAAATCGAGAGTCCATCATCTAAGTGGGGTGGTTCTTTTCTAAAATAAAAAAAATAAAATAAAAAATAGAGAATCCAAGAGACCAAACTTGACTCTCTCGCTTAATAAGATAATATAGTATAGATAATTTAAAAAAAAAATAGAATTTCCCTCATTCACCCTCAAGTAAAACACAATAATAATGCAAAGTAAGTAGAATTTTTTAAAAAATAGAAACTAAACAAGTAAAACTGCAAAGTCATTCTTCATTTTGTTGATCATCATCATCGTCATCTTCTTCTTCTTCTGAAATTTTGGCCTTTTGTTCTTCACTCTCCTTCTTTTTGTCATGGAGAAAAGCAATTAGGCCCTCAAGTGCAATATCAACGTTCTCACTCCTCATCAACTGCTCTCCAACTTCAGCTGGGGTCACCATTGTCTCCTCAAGCAAAGTGTCGATTTGGCTAAAAAGATCGTGGTCTCGAATTCCATGATAGTTAGCTGCGAGAGTCTTGAATGCAGTTGAGGTGCAATAAGACATGAATATGTGCAGATCCATACGGCCAGGCCGCAGCAGCGCAGGGTCTAGTCGTTCTTTGTGATTCGTTGTGAATATTATGATTCTTTCATCTCCACAGCTGGACCATAGTCCATCTATGAAATTCAGCAATCCTGATAATGTCACCTGGAAAGAATAAGCCAAATTTAAGAAATTAGCTAGGGTTATATGCAAATATCCTATCTTATTTTTTACATTTCCATTTCTCAAGTTGATATTACTGCATGAGGATAAACATGAGTGTATTTTTTTTACAAGTATTAAAAATGAGTAATTTTTGAAAATATAGTGTCCCAATTTCGAGTTCCATGAACTATAAATCGGATAAACGGTTAAAAATGCCAAGTTTCAACGGAAATTGGTGATGGCAAGTTAAATGCAAATTATAGGGCGTGAAAGTGTAATTTTTTAAATCAAGAGGAGTTCCCAACACGCTTAAGTAGAAGGGCTAGCTCTAAATGTAACTACCCTAATATAAAACATCAACAAGTAGCCATCTTAATTAAAAATATACTTAGAAATCATTTGTTTTGGTATTTGTCTATAATCACTTAATTTCTACGTCTAAATATGGCAAAAAGCAACAACAAACATATATAGATAACGAAATTCATCACTTTCACATGGATAATTTGGCTCGGCCAAACTGTTATAATGAATAGACGAATTTTTTACATTTGCCGAGTGGTTGATGAAAACGACAAAATTAACGTTAGGATTTGGCTCACCTGATTCGATTTATCTTTCCTCACAATATTAACGGTCTGGATTTGGCTCTGGGCCGATCTCAGCATCTTGAGAGTCCTCTCCTCCGCCTTACGATCATCTATCTCCATGCTACAATCAATGTCCTCCACCACCAGTATAGACCTATTCGCCGTATTAATCAACAGCTTTCTCAGATCAGAATTCGTATGAATATCAGTTAATTCCAAATCATAAACATCAAAATTAAGATAATTCGCCATCGCCGCAATCAGGCTTGATTTCCCCGTTCCAGGCGGACCATACAGCAAATAACCCCGTTTCCATGCCTTCCCCACCCTCCTGTAAAACTCCCTTCTCCTAACAAACATGTCGAGATCATCCATGATCGCCTTCTTCACTGCCGGATCCATCGCCAGCGTATCGAACGTCGCGGGATGATCCAGCTTGACCGAGCTCCACGAGAAGTCCCCCGAGTACCTCCGCACCTGATCGCTGTTCAGAGTGTAGATTTTTAGTGTTTTTCTCTCCTGTTCGAGCTTTTTCGACTCGTTGAGGATGTGAGGGAAGTAGGACTCGAATACGGTTTTCTTGTGTTTCTTGTGGAAGCGTAGCTCGAAGTATCTGACTTCTGATTGGTGGATGTGTTGACCTGGAAACATGGAGCGAGTTGACTCTTTTTGAATTGTGACTTGCCTCCATTTGAAGAGAACACCATTGAAATTGTCTATGATTCCTTGGTTTCTAGCCATTGAAGTTGTGATCTTGCTCTCCATTTTGGGCATGGACACCATGAAGGTGTTTGTATAGGGCGAGATCCTCGCGCCGATGTAGGTTTCCGCGGCTTTGTAGATCTGATTAGTGGATAATCCGCTCGATTCTTCAATAATCAAAGTGATTTCGGACGAATATGATTTGAAAAGGCTTTGGATTGATAGATAAACGTATTGTTGGAGTTGGTGAGGGATTAGGTCACGTGCGATGGTGCGGATGACCACGGCGGATGCAGCGACGGAGGCGGCGGTTGAGAGAATGGTTCTAGCGGATTGGATGTTGGCATGGTTAGTGAACATGCTTGGGATTGAAACCATTTTTAGATTTATGTGAATTTGGTTTTTGAATTGGAGTTATGAAGTATAAGATGATGAATTTAATTGTGTAGTGGCTCTTTGATCTTGTATGTTTGGACGTTGATTTCAAGTTAGGAAAGAAACAAAGATCGATTGTTTTTTTCTTGTTGGCTTAGTTCTTGAAGACACTGGATCTTCTGCTCCATTTTAGTGCTTCATCTTATACTCTACGTATTGGATGCGTGACACGTGTAACAAGTAGAATTATGGTATTATCAATAAAAGAAAAAAAAATCTTCATGTATCTAATGTTATAAATAAAAAGCAAAAATTATATGTCCAATAAATTTCTTTGTAAAAAAATATTACTTTTCATTGAAATTATTTTTTAATATTCAAAGTAAATATATTAATTTAGTACCGTCTTTTTTAGATTTTTATTTTCAAGTTATAAAATACTTTTAAAGTTTTTATATTATAAAGTATATTTAATATTAATATTGTAACTTTAAAATAAAACTTTAATATTAATATTAAAGTTTATAGTTTAATATTATGTATATCTTATAATATTCAAACTTCGAATATTATTAAATATATTTGATATTAAATATTAGAATATCAACTTAATATTCTACTTTGAATATTATAAAATATTTTTAAGTCTGAATATTCCAAAATATATTTAATATTAATATTTTTAACATAAAAATGAATATTTTATAACTTCAAATCCGGTGCCAGAAAGTTTTACTAATATGTAAACTATGGTATTAAATATATTTTATAATATTCAAACTTTAAAAGTATTTTATAACTTGAAAATAAAAATTTAGAAAAGACGGTACTAAATTAATATATCTACTTTGAATATTAAAAAAAATTCAATGAAAAGTAAGACTTTTAAAAAAAAAATTGAATATATAAATTTTGCTTTTTATTTATAATATTAGATACATGATGATATTTTTTTCCTTTTATTGATAATACCATAATTCTACCCGTTACACGTGTCACGCATTCAATATGTGGAGTATAAGATGAAGCATTAAAATGGAGCAGAAGATCCGATCCCCGTTCTTGAATATGTTTCAAAAATCAGATAAAATATTGTGCATTTTTTAAGAATATACTTGTCTAATATAGTGAGATAATTATTTATACCCATCTAAAGTTTAATTTAATTATGAAAAGAATCTTGTAATTAAGAAATTGTGAAAAATAATAACCTAAAGTTTGAACAAGTGTCACAATAAACAATTTGATGTGAAATTACAAATAACTCATCTAATAAATATTGTGTTTGATTTAACTCACTCCTAAAAGCTGGTTGTTGAAGAGAGTGTTGTCAGCTTATTAAAAATTTAACAATACAACTATAGAATTTTATTATGAAATATTTGAAAACATCGCTCATCTTCATGCGAGTTTTTTAGAATTTAGTATTTAAATAAATGGGGATGGTCCGTGATGCGTTACCAAAGTTTTGTAAAGAAATGGATTATTTGGTTGGGCAGGTGTTATTTTATTTGTTGACGTTGTTTTCATGGTGGAAAACGTTGTTGAATTGACGTAGTTTTGGAAATAATTGGTTGGATTGTAATGAATGTGGTCTGAGGGCCTGTTTTGCTGGGCTTGTCATTATTCTTTCAGAAATTGCTCAGGAAATTTAATTCATAGGGGCTGCTAAGGTATTTATATGACATGACTATTCTAGTTTTGTCTTGTTTGTTTGATTTCATGGGAAACCCTAGAGTACGTAGAACTCAATAAATGCTGAGGTAAATTATTACATCTTGGCATGTCTTGTATACAAAGTAGAAACTATGGACATTTGGCATTTAATTATGCATTCAATTTGATTTGGGACTTTTCATATATTTGAACGTACTGCTTTATATGAATGATCGAAAAAGTTATTACCTTAGGAAGGAAACAAATTTGAAATAATATTAATTTATAGCTTCTCTGGTTATTCGAATGAAAACATGCATGTAGAACTCTGCTTTAAAAAATTATGAAGTGAAAGGTAATTAATTAATCACACGTAATTTTCTCAATATTCGAGAAATAATTATCTTGCTTAATTATGAGAAGTATTAACACCTAGCGTAAGTAAATTTTGGGGGGAAAAAATATTACATAAATACACGTTCAGCCAAAAAGGAGTTTGTTTGCCTCTTGTCGTATTCTCCGTCATGATGTCGCCCACATTATTATTTATGTCAGCCATTTATATAATCAATTTGTGATGCACCTGCCCAAATAATGTAAATTTAGAAATAAGTTATCTTTATTAAATTCTAAACAATTTAAGTGTCTCAAACTCTCAGTTACTTATTTACTTTGAATAACAGTTTAGACCCGACTCAATTTCCAAATTCCAATAGCCCTTTTAACTTTTGGAAATTGTTCTCGCTTCCAATACAAACAGGGAAAGATATGTCAATTGAATCTCTTTTCCGCCATGGTTTAGGGTTTTGATTTTTCTGTTTCAATTGTTTATTTTAACCTTCATTTACTTATTCAGAAACATAAATCATGTATTGATGGGCTGACGAAATTAAAGAAATGAATCTTTTGACCCATTTTATAATAATTTATTTCTACTACTCTAAACTATTTACCAATACAAATTGAATAACGTATGCATATAAATAAAATAAGAATTAAAACAAATAATTGAAATAGGAGATACAAACATGTGATTTAGGCCCTCTTGAATCCAACAAATTAGCGGCCAAGACAGAGACACGTATAAGTACAAAAACATTTTTTTTCTTTTTATCCAGAAGATAAACTATATACGTACCTACATTTGATTGGCAGATGTACCGCGATTTGATATTTCGGGGTGGTAATAAAAATGGTGGTACTTTTAAACTTGTTTACCCAAAGGATGAATATTGATGTGTAAGAGCCGAGTCATTTGGCGAGAAGTGTTGAAACCAGTTTCCATTGTTTCTGGCTTTAACACCTTTGTACTTATCTTTCAAAGGTTCATCAATTTCCAAAATCTGACGAGCAGATATATATAACATGGAGAGCATATATTCGTGTAATAAATTGGCACCTAAACATTTGTCTGGTGTCTAAATGCATTACACTCTGCCACAATCACATGCATGAGAATCTATGTTTTGAAACTCGGACCGGACCGGCCGGTCGGACCGGTTCGACAGGTGACCGGCCGCCCTTCTGGTCCGGTTGATATCCCAAAATCAGTTGCCGGGCCAACCAATTTGGCCCGCTGAAAACCGGTCAAGAACCGGTGTTGGAAGCGAACCGGACCGGTAAGC